>CABEEJ010001544.1:0-67330 GCA_901482245.1 Timema douglasi
TCCACCACATTCAGGGTGGTGGATCAATGTTAACCTTATGGGAGAAAGTGGCCCAGAACTGTCAATTCATCCACTACTTATATATATATCGAGTTTTCTTAATATTAATAAAATACACTATATATATATATATATATATATACACACATAGTGTATTTTAAACTTACCCTCCTACCACATTTCCTCCATTTAACAGATTCGCGAAAATACTTATAATTACTGGCTACACCCGTATTGTGTATATGAATTGGTTGGTGGGAAGGAGGGGACGCTACATTAGTGTGCCATCCAAGGCTCTCTTCTAATTTGTTTGAATTTTAAAATGGTCTAACTCACCTCTAAATAAATAAATTTGCTTACACGGCCAGCTATTGGCAAGGTCGATTCATTCTCTAGAAATTGAATCCTTTTCTCAATATCACGTCATGCTATGTTGTAGAGGAAAAAAAGACCTGTTGAACGGCTTCTTCACTTGTGAAGGAGGACCGCAATATTTGGTTTGTTTTGGATATTTAATTAGCACGTTTTGAACATGTGTTCATGTCATCACACGATATACATACTAAACTTGAAGTCTAGGACAACAGAGGAACCTAACGCTATGAATTATAACAAGAGTACCTAATCGCAACGATGGGCACGTATACATAAGTTTCATAGCAATAGCCTTTAAAAAAATACAAACCTATTTTTTGCGACTAAAAATATAACATTTCAGCTCTATTAATACGGTTATTTTTAAGGTATTGATAATAGTGGTGGTCTAGGAGTAAGGTATCAGACTTCTGTGCTGGGGTTCAGTCCTCTGTCCCGGAACGGATTTATCTGATTGCCGAACCCTTCCTTCACCTCTGATAAGGCGTGTATTAATCACAACTTGTGAATGTGTGGAGTGCCAGGCCTCCCTCCACCGTGGTTCGGATTCCACGTTAAACTGTAGGTTCTCTATTTCATCTCACAATCACCCCACCATTACACATTAGCGTAAGTTCGTATAACCCGAACGGGTAGTGAGACGCGGTGCAAATAATAAAAATTAAAATAGTTTCATCTCCAGATATCTTGACATGGCGTATGAATACCTACGTGAAAGTAGATCTATATAGCATCTTTTCCAGCTGTCAAATAAGGCCCTTCCTATGACATTTGGTTTGTTCTTTCACGTCAATTGATCTGCAACTGCCACTTTTGATAGATATCATCAATGCTTATAAAATAATATTAATAGTATTGCAAAATGTTATCGTTGTTGACCGCAAAAAAAAAAGTTAAGGTGTTTTTAAAAGGTTCTTCTTACAAAAATTCTGTATCTGTAATCGGCTTCCTCGCCACTTTGGAACAGGGGCAGGTCAGTGTCAAAAACTCACTTTAATCTTGTACATTTCTAAAATAATTGTATCCCGTTATTTGAATCGTTGCACTCTAAATAATATCATATGATGTTAGTTGTTTTTTATAGCACCGCGTCTTGCCACCCTTTCGGGTTGTACGCTTAGGTAATAATTACGCCAATGTTTTTAGAGATTAATAAGGTTATATTTAGAGAAAGTTCGCCCGCATTTGCGGGAAGGGAAAATGAAATATCCCTTTGAAAAAATCTCAATACACCCGACCGAGATTTGAACCGTGATCTCCCTATCATCGGCTACGAGAGTAATGACATAGATCATGTAACCACCGAAGCGGATGCAATGTTTGGTAATATAAGTACGAGTCTTTTTAAAAGTGCGTTGAATTAATGAACTAATTAGCGCAAAAATATTAAGCCTATTTTGCCAAAAGCCCGCACCAATAGTCCTACGGTCAATTGTATCCGTTTAGTCTTTTATAGTTTGCTGGAAGGGTGTTCTCGAATCCCAGTCGAGTGAACTGAATCGGATTTTCCTAAATGGTTAACAAGTACTTCACGCAAATGCGGGTTAATTTCTTGTCAAATTACATCTTCCTAATCCCTACCTCATTGATGTAAATATCCAAATAGTCCGGTTAGATAATGCGATTCAGTGTAAAGAAGCGTTCTACAAAGAAACCTTTTGAATATTCGAGAGTTTCAAAAAATTTAAAATTTAAAATTTAAAATTGGAATTTGGCTCACTCCCAAATTAATTAGCATGTTCATATTTAGTTACCATTTCTATTTTTTATTTATTCTTAAGTTCATCATTTTTTCCAAGATTCCGATTCGTAAAATACATCAGTGGATTCAACTCAAAATTTAATTTTAATTTACGTGTCCTTTTTAGTAATTAATCATTTACATGTAGTTATGATTATGCCCTAATAAGTATTAAAACTTAGAGAGGTAAAAATGCAATATTTTGTGTTATATTATTTTTGCTCAATGCATCAATCGGAGCTGATACATTTCCCGCAAGTCGTGTCCTTTGAAATGTCAAAGGTGTTTGGTTTTTTTTAACGTCTTCCCTTTCCAATAATTCTTGAAACTGGTGGGTTAATTATGAGGTGTCGTGTGATAATTATTAAACCGGAAAACAAAAGTCTCAAGGACGATACATTCGCTTGTCCTCAAAAAGATTCAGAAAAGTCTGCAGCTTCTCGCGAATATAAAGTAGTTTGGCGCTAAAACATTCTCGTTTGTTTACCAACATTATCGACCTAGCTACTGTGGATATTTTGCCGTTGATATTTTTATGGCCCCTTAACATTTATTTATTAAACTCCTTTGAAAATTTGGAATGGCAGAAGTTGGGGCGTGGTGTGAACAGTGTAATTATTTATCTCCAGCAAGGCGATCTAGTTGTCTCTCACACACACGGTGACCTACAGCTCGGTCTGGCGGCGCGCTGTTGTGTGGACATGATCACAGTCCGTGGCCTTGTGATCTCAGTCCTTCTTCCCCAGAGGTGGTAGGTAATCCCGTCCCTCATTGTGAAACGTCCAACGTTCGCTCACGGTACCAAGTATCTCCCAAGGGTTCCGCGAACCTTTGTGTTCACAGTCCCCCCCTCCCCCCATCACCACTCGTGTTTGCGGGATCGTGTTCTTTAGTAATCTCTCGCGCGTGTGTGTGCGATGATGTCCGGTACTGTCGTTTGGTGCTGGAAGGATGGGCAATGGGTGCCTCTACGTCTCGATGCCATCAAACTCTCCGGGAGTCTAACGCCAGAACACTGGGACGCCGTGTCGGACTTTCTGCGGCTGGCGGCGTCTCAGAGACTCGTACTCAGAGAGGAAGGGGCGCCGGAGGTGCCGTTGGCCGCCGCGGGACAGGTACCTTCCTTGTGGGAACACTTGGCGGACGTTGTTGCGCCGACAAACACAGGCGACACGTCGAATTTTGTCCTGGAGTTCCCGCGAGAAGAGCAGGTGGCCGGTACCAATTTGAACGCTGATCTGCCTGCGCGAGGTAACGAACCGATTCCAATAGAACTTTGTTACAAAAAAGAAGTCCAACTGTCCAGCAGCCCCGGCTGCCTGGAACATAATAATAAAACTGTCGAGTCTCAACTTTGGCAGTATCTTAAAGCTCCTAGTAAAAGAGACATTACGCTCGACAATGAGCTTTCAAAAACAAACGATTGTACGACTGTTCAACCGTGTGATGGTGTCGAAAATAATCTGTCGGAAGAAACTCGGTGTAGTAGTGCTAGCGATATTGGCGCGAATGTTGGAGAAAATAGTTCTTCGGAGAAAGAGAAGTGCAGTGAATCTCACGATAACCACGTGTTATGGCGATATTTGAAACCACCACTGAAGAAATCTCAGAGTAGCAGTGGGGATGACAGGATGATACCTAAGCTCACGACGACTGAGGATGGACACAAGCGTCCGGTCAGGAAGTGGAGCCGCGTCAACGAGATAGTAAATAACTTCGAGAACGCAATTGTGAAGGAAGTTCCTATAGTGTGCACGGAGAAAGTTCATCCTCCCAGAATTGTACACCGCGTCAATAGCGAGAGCTTGTTCAATGTGGGAAGAAGACCTAAAATGGAAGAACCGGATCTTACTTTGTACGAACCGTACCCGAACGAGTGTCCCAAAGAGGACATCGGTAACGTCTGGAAGTATCCAAAACCGCCCCACAAGAGTGTGCATCGTGTGAGAAGCAGTGTAGAAGGTGGATACCCCAAAATGGAGGAGATTGTTTTGGATGGAGATTGCCAGTACAGGCTGCTTGTTAACAACGTCGGTGGTAACGGTTCTTCTTGGGGTTCTTCAGAATTTACCAAACCTCGATCCCAGAGCGATCCCCTCGTCAAACCGTTCCTTTGTCACAAGATGCGCGCCAACAGTGAGCCGCTGATGGAACCGTGCCCCCCAGTTCCTCCACGTAACACCGGGCCATACAGCTACATAGAGCCCCAGTACGAGCCCGGGTTCTTCGAACACCTTGTGGCTGACCAGAGACGCGTTCCGGGTAGAGACGGGGAGCAAGGAACGCCCGTTCAGGTGCGACGGACGGCCTCGTGGAACGCCCTGAAACAGGAGTGTGATAGTAGGACGCCGAGCCCCGTGCGTAAAACGACGTCTTCGTCGTGGGGGCCAGAAGAGTTCCGCGAGTTCCGCGCCCGAACGGGGTCGTTGGATCAGAACCCGTCGCGGACCGGCAGCAGGTGGCAGAGACTTCTAAGACACGTGACTCGTGGTGTAAGGAGATCGAACCCTGACTTGTGTGTTCGACCCGACTGCCAGCTGTGAGTACTCTCTACAAATAAGATATGTATATTAACCAGGAAGAATCTTCATTGGGTCATAACAATTTAATATGTTGCCTATTTTTATGGTGGAAATAGCGGCATTAACTAAACGAGACAAGCGTTGAATTTGTAATTGTAGACCTATGGAATAGGAACCTATAATACGAAATTTGTCAGTTGCACGATTCATGAGTCGACGTACACTTTTCAAGTGTGTTTTGGTGATGCAAGAAACACCCTCAAGTATCAATTTTCTTAATATAAATTTATTTTAGAATCAACCAAAAAATTATTCAAAATGAGTGTTTTGTTTGCTCTAACAAATACCTTATAATTCTCCCATTTTTTTAATTAGAAAAATAAATCTTATCGAGACTGTATTGGGATGAGAAAGATAGACTTTAGAATAAAATGTATGAGAGGTTGGTTGGAGAAAGCAAGGGAGATTATATAAAACACCATCAATTGAACCGGCTGAGCTTCGAACTGTAACTTCGTCATCGGCAGACTAAATTAAATGAGCTTGACATTTAGATCGCATACCCACCGATATTTTGGATATCTCGTTTTGTCCATATTGGATATGGTTTTGGGTGTGTCGTTTTGTCAATATAAGGTATGGTTTTGGGTGTCTAGTTTTGTCTAAAACACTTTCATGCTTTTTTATGTTCGGGTCTTTCTTTTCTTCTACTTAGAGCAGAGAAAACCGAAAAGTGTTATATATATAAATTCTAAACTTTTCTGCTATTTTGATTTTATTACTCGATGTTGTTAGAACTACACATAATCACAATTTTTTTTAGCAGCACATCTTACTAACTATTCAGGTTATACGCATATATACTAATCACGCTAATGAGCTAGGAATGAAGACGGTTGAATTCAGAGGAAGTTTACTCGCGTTTGCGTGGAGAGAGAGAACGAGATAGAAAGAGATAGTAGAAAACCGCTTAAGCAAAACCACCTTCATTGCACCCGACTGAGATTCAAACCCTTATCTCCCTGTCATCGCCAGCCTGAGAGTGACGCCTTGGACCATGCGATTACTGAAGCAGGTCCATTGCTAGCCTATGATTTATAGCCAGTTTTAGTCTCTATAATCGCCTCTATAAGCCAGAGCTACTAAATTAAGGCAAGAAAAATTTTTAAAAGTAGCTCATCCGGTGTGTACTTGTTTCATATCCACGGGACACTGATTGGAACGAACGAATGAATACGCGCCGCCGTGCAATCAGTGATCGTAGTGCGCGGTCGGAATCAATAATTTTACGGTCAAGGCCGCGGTACCCGGTGCTTATTTGGAAGTCTCCCCTTGCAACTTCCTGTGCTTTTGTCAGTCGGCGTTGTAATGGACGTGAAGATGTTACTAACGCACTGTTGCCATGAGATTAACCCGCTTCCGTGTGAACCTTTCACGGCTCGGGGATTAATTTAGACGCGGCGTGGAACCGTTGGTCACGCAGTCTTAAACGTCAAGGGTGCATTAGGTGGAGAGGTCTAGGCTCGAATCTTTGCAGGGTGTACTAAGGAGTGGTTTTCCTCATGTGATTCGTCATTGTTACACCCCCCATCCCCCCATTCCCCTCTCCGCGCTAATGCGGATGCATTTTCCCTGAGTGCTCTCAAGTTTACCACTGATATATTATTCCCTTAACTAACCCTTGGGTTTAAACTTACACGTTAATTGTATTTAGACATGTCAGATTCATTTCATTTATTTCACGGCCATGCGGATAAAAAAAATAATTCTAACACTGGAGAAGTAGGGGCTCGTTACTGATAGGATGGTATATGATATCGCTGGTTTCATTTCCATTGTTTTCCTAAGTATAATACAAAAAACAGCACCACGATGCGACGTCTGGTTCGAGCTGTGTTAGGTTAGCTTGTATCGTTAGTTATTCTACTTCCAATTCCATTGTCCGGTCATTGCTTCTACCTCCCCCATGTGCAGCCACCCCCTCAATATCGCCTCTGCTTCCATGTTGGGTTTTTAATTATTTAAACATGTTTTTTTACTATAAACCTTATTTTATTAAATTCATAAAAAATACACTGAGATCGGTTGGTTAGCCACTCTCCCTTCACACAAATTTGGGTGCATTTAATATAAAAATCATTTTACTCATCTCTACCCCTCTGGGGGTAATTATTCTGATAGCCCTGACTGGTGATCCATGATGCAAAAAGTCTCCAGTCAAATGTATGTTGCGCCGTTAGCAACCTAGCTAGCCTTGGCAACCGTCTGCACATACTCTTCCTACCGGAACCGTCCATTCTCTCGTGGTCGGGGGGCGCCATTTGACCATTTCAGGCGTCTCCAATGCCGTTTGACGCAGGAATCCGTTCAGTAATCTGTGCGCGGGCCTTGCTGAGGTCACCGCTCGGGTGTAGGCACAGCATAGCTGTCAGAATTCATCATCAATACCGGATGCGTTTGTGGTTTTGTCAGTAGAAAAGGAGTAGGGATGTATTTAAAAAAGAGAGAGTATCTTTTCTTTCCGCATATGTTTAAAAATTGTCAAACGTTGTGGACTCTGTTTTAATAACTCAATTACTTCAGATTTTTTCCCCTTATGCAGCGTTTCTTACGACCCGTCCTGGCCATCCCCATTTAAATAAAATGTACTCTAATTTACTTGGGGAGAGAGTAAACCGTTTGGGGGGGCACCTCAATACATCCGGCCAAGATTTGAACCGTGACCCGTCCATTACCCGGTAATCCATTCTATTGTAAAAGTGACGCCCTATACCGTGTGACCACCGATGCTTGTATGTCTTAATTTTTATCCCCTTCTCCATTCGGCTGTTGGTGATTTTCCTCTTAATTAGGCTTACCATTCAAAGCCATTTAGATCAGTTCGTTCAAAACATTTTGTTTTGTCATCAGTTTAAAATAGAATTCTCTTTCTTTCCTCGATGTATTATTAATTCTATCGTCAACGTTCTTGCATATTTTATGGGTAAGGAATACTTTAGAAATATTTAAAAAAATTTTGATTGTTATGTCTCAGGTGCATGTATCCCTTTCTATTTATTTCAGAACGCACCTTAATCTCGCCCACTAACCCTTCATGTCCTTGTAAAGTTGGGAAACAATTTGTGACGAGATTAGCCTCTACTGTGAAAGGGCTCGCATGTGATCATAACCTATTGATTATATAACACCTGTTGCTAACGGAGAAACTCCCTCCCGTCTCACTTCTTTTTACCCTTAGTACCGTCAATTACTTGGACATTCTACAGAAAATACGCCACAGCAAAAATATCGTCTAACAGATTAAAACATAGTTTATATGGAGTTTTTTTATTTCGTTGCTATGTGAAGGATCATCTATTTTATATTTTGTTAATTTCCCTGTAGAGGTTTTACGATGGCTCAGGGCAGAGAGGGGTGGAGTTAGTTTTTTTTATTAGATTATTTTCTTCGGTGACCTACAGCAAAACTACAAATAGGTTTAAAAAAACACTGTGCGAGCCCATAAACTGAACTCGGTTTGTAAATGCATTTTTGACAAAAGCACGTTGCCATCTGCTTGTATTTTCTATTTTCGCCGTCAAAAAACGATGAATTCAAAAGAATTTAAATATATATATATATTAAACTACGTGACCACAGATATATATATATATATATATATATATACATACATACATACATACATACATACACACACACACACACACACACACACACACACATGTGGCCACGTGGTTTAAATAATGTATCGGCTCGTCCAGTCTGAATTTCCGATTACGGAAAGCTCAGACGTTTTTTTCCTGAATGGTTTTCCAGTCTTATTTCACGCAATTCGTGGATATTTTCTCTGAATTCCATCTTCTTCATCCTTAAACCCTTAGCGCAAGTAAACGCTAATGGCGGGTAGTAAGACACGATGAAGAAATAACATAATCGGGAAAATGCTATATTACAATTTTCATAAGACAGACAGAAAAATTACTAGATCTACAGTAGCCCCATGGCTTCTTTGGTGCTGACTGACAGCTTTAAATAGTTACCAGACCAAATTACGTACCCCTACGCCGAATTAGATGATCTGCAAAAACATGTGTTTAGCAGCTGTCACTTATGACGGTCAAAATTTAGGTATATACCCAAATGTTGACTCTCAGAAGTTAGCTGTGAACTGTCAGTCAGCACCAAAGAAGCCATAGGGCTACTGTACTTTCATGTATTCATCTGTCAAGTCATATGCAGCTCTCATTTTTGATAGATAATTATCACTACCTATAAAAATCCACGTGTAAGATATTCACAATTTTGACAGCAAATAAAGTTTGTGGTTTCCAAAAAGCCATTGTTCTATTAATTTTTTTAGCACCGTGTCCTACTACCCGTCCGGGTTGAAGAAGGTTGAATTTAGAGGAAGTGTACCATAATTTTCATGAAGGGAGAGTGGAAACCCATTTATGAAAGAAACCTCACTACACCTTACCGGGACTCGAACCTCGATCTCCTTGTCATAGGCAGTCTAATCTCTTGCGAGGGTGATGGCTTAGACCGCGCGGCCACCGAAGCTGTCGCCCTTCCTATGAGAATTGGACCAGAGGTTGAGAGAAGTCTCGTTGACGTTTAGCTGGAACAATGGTAGAGTTTATGCCCGCACGTTATTCTGTGAAACGGTCCTAGGAATGAGGACATGTGAAGGTTGTGTGAAAGATGCCGTGCTAAACAGGCGAGAAAGTGACTGGTGTAGTTTGTGACCGGCGAACAGAAGGTTCTGTTCCCTGATGTACGCAACATGGAATAGCGACATCGTTATAACGGATAGTGTAGCCTACCTGAAATATTCAAATCTCAATTGAACCAGAAGAAACTCTAGATAGACAACTACTTATTAGATTGGCAAATTCAATGATTTACTATGCTACCAGTATTTATTTTTTTAAATAATATTTTTATACTATATACGTTTCACTGATTTTGTCTTAGTTTCCACAGATGCGGGATAATAGGCCTATAATATTGACCTCGACTGTTTCTTACCCATGTCGCCATGTGAATTTTGCAATTTACTACAGAAATTCTCAGAAAACACTAAATGCCAACTTTAATTTAAATATTCCTTACTAACGTGTTTGAAAATAAGATTTATAAATAAAGACCCACCTCGGTGGCGTAGTTGGCTAACGCGCTTGTCGTGTTGAGCTCGACTTCTGAGGACGGGGAGATCGAGGTTCGAATCTCGGTTTGGTGAACGAGGGGCGGTTTTTCCTAAATGGTTTCCCACCCTCCCTCCACGCAAATGCGGGTTCACTTCCTCTAATTCAACTTTCCCAATTCCTAATCCATTAACGTAATTAGTACTTAAAGGGTGTAACCGGAACGAATAGTAAGACGCGGTTTTCATTATTATTATTATTATTATAAATAAAGAATGTATTTCATGAGTTGTAGTGTTTTTCTATCTAGCCTGGAAAATCTTCTTAATCAATCCTGTCCGAAGTCGTTACGTGGATATTTTATAAAATATATAATAAAGGAGTTGACACAAGTTTTGACTTAAAAAAAATAGTGTGTTAGATCTAGATCTTCAAAGTTTTTACAGTGTATGTGATTACAGCAATAAACGCCAATCACGTCAGAAATATTCACGAATGAACTATTGAAATTTCAGAAATGTAGTCACCTAACATGCTTTATTAATAAAAGAAAAAAGACAAATGATATATCCATGTGTTTAGCTTATAGTTAAACTTGTGTCTCGCCAATTTTTTGATAATCCCCTGGAGCATGTCATATAATGTAAATATTTTATAAAAAGATTTGTTAAACTATTATTTTATCAAATAAATATGATTAGGTAATATAACACGGGTATCAACGATAGTATCTGCTCTGGGCAGTCAAATATTTTGTAAATAACATTAAACTACCGATACTACTCACAAAAGCGATTTTCAAATCTAAATGTTTGCTTTTAGGATCTTCTCTTAGTAAAACTCCATTAATCGAAGTGTCGGTACAGCGTTTGTGTTTTTATAATACTGCTCCAAGGCATTTAGGGTTGGTAAAAAGAATTACAATGTGTGTTTGACCGCGATTCGTTGTTCTTAAACATTACTAGATGCAATGTTCAATCAATTTGGAGCGACCCGCTTTGATGGTTGTATGGGCTAAGGCGCTACTCTCTCAATTGGCTTTACTGCAGATGACGGAAATATCTAGGTTCGAATCTCGGTCGGCTATACTGAGATTTTTTCTTCCAAACTTGCTTTACACTCTCTCACCACGCAAATGCGGGTAAATTTTCTCTAAATATGACTTTCCTAGTTTATAAAACGTAATTAGTGTAATTAATACAAAAGCGCATAACCCGAACGGGTAGTAGGACGTGGTTCTACAAAACTAATTAAGCTCTAATAAATATATATTACCCACCTCGGTGGCGTAGTTGGCTAACGCGCTAGTCTTGTTGAGATAGACTACCAAGTACGGGGAGATAGAAGTTCGAATCTCGGTCGGGTGAACTTGGGGTGGTTTTCCTCAATAATTTTCCACTCTCCCTCCACGCAAATGTGGGCTCGCTTTCTCTAAATCTAACCTTCCCAATTCCTAATCCATTAGCGTAATCAGTAATTAAGCGTATAACCCGAATGGGTAGTAAGGTGTGGTGCTAAATAAGTAAAAATATATATCAACAAGTTCCCCTATCTCACTTAAAACGATGGAAACTTTCGGAGTTCACGATAATTCCGAATTCAGTTGTAGGTAAATATGACGTGAAAGGGTGTCGCATATTGCGGGTTTCTCTAGTCTTCGTTAGAAAACGGGTAAATTAAGACCATTGAAACCATTTAAACGTTTTTTTAAAACTATTTTTACTGATCCCAATTTCGATGTTGTCAAGACGCGAAGAATGCCGAAAACAGCACTAGCACGTTGATGCTATTTCTGATATGAATCGTTTATCTGATATTCCGGTAAATCGGTCGTGATATGAACACTTGTTGATATCCGGGTAACTGCTATACTATTTTATATCTATCTAATTTGATCTGTCATCAAACAACACTTTATGTACGGTACACCCGGTCATGACGTAAATGAACCTCTACTTTCTCAAATCACCACTGTCTGGCGGGATTGCCGCACCGAGGGAAAGCAAACCCGTGCTTAAACAAAGGTAAACAAAACAACATGGGATTCAAAGTTGGAATTCAATTTCTTGCTATCTTTATTATTAATTATTATACTGAATGTCCATTATTTAATCTTTGAGTGTAGTACATTCGCCATAGGATTGATGGTAATTGACAGATAGCAAAAGTTACCATAACTACTCCTCTCATATAAAATTATGTTGAGTCTTCACTCTTGGTAGTCACAACTTTCACAGCAAACAATTTGTTTTTAATTGTGTTTTTCTTTTAACCGTTTTCACGTCTTCTGCCACCTCTCAATTACCACCAATCTTAATGGCGAATGGGCTCTATATGGCAAAATTAAACTGGGATATTGTATTCGAACCCGGCACCTTTGGCTTAGCGTGCCATTGCTCTTCCCACAAGCCGGTCACGAATTATGTAAGGCAAAGTATGGAGTTGTTAGATCCCGGCAGCTACTTGGGGCCACCAGACACACTCTTTTGCTTCAAATTATTTATACTGCTGATTGTGCACTTCGTTTACCATGTAGGTAGCAAGTATTGTAGGATGTTCCTTTTATCCTACATAAATCTTACTATAGTCTTACCTTGACCAACTACAATATGGCCCTATTTTATATTTTATAAGTTATACCATAGTGGAACCAAGAAAGGTAAGTTTTGCTACCTTTCAGAGAAAAGAGGGTTTGTGGATCGTTTTAACATGACCTTATATTTATAAATTCTGACGCATCGATGTATTATGGCGTCAACCTCGTTTGGTTGTGTCGGGGGTCTAACTCTGTCCGGGTGAACCAAGGGTGATTTTCTCTTAAATATTTTCCACTCTCCCTCCACTCAAACGTGGGCTCTTAAGGATTCACCCTTCTATTTTTATCCGTATCCCTTCATTTTAAATATGGAGATATATCGGTTGGATAGCAAGAAGTGGTTCACAAAACAAGATTACCCCCTAAGGCGTCAATCTCGTAATAGACTGGTGACTGAGAGATGAGAGTTCGAGGTTCGAATCTCGGCTGGGCGTGTGGTTTTAAACATGTGCACTATCACAGTCTTTCTCATCATCTCTCCACCCTAATGCCGATATACCCTCACTTAAACAACTTTATTTTTTTCAATTCCTACTCCTTAAATTAAACCGTTAATCACCTTGGGGTTTTTTTAAACTTAATAATTAAAAACATAGTTAATTTGAGGCGCTGATAAGTTTAATGGAAGGGGGAGAGCTCTTCTGTTATCTGGTCATGATTGTTAACAGTATCGTTATGTCACTTATCAGCTGGTGATATCTCGAGTCAGGTGCTCGAAAGCTGACATTTGAGATTAACTTTGTATGCCTCCTTTATTTGGTTTGTTAAACTGCACGTCATTTTATATTACACAAATGCTGAATAAGTCCCACTTTTTAAATGGGACGGTCTGTAACTATAACTAATACACATTTTTTTACGCCAGTATTATGAACATTAAAAAAAACAGTTAATTTTTACAAGTATAGAAGTACAAAACGAACGGAAAACATCACTTCTGGCAGCGCCTTTGGCAAATGTCCTTATTCGGATATGAAAGAATTAGCAATCTTAATTTCACAACACACGGGTTGCAACTAATTGTAATTACGGCACTCTTTTTGTGGCGGGTACCGCAGTTTTATTAATTTAAATTAATTGAAATATGACACTTCCAAATGGGAATCGAACCCGGGACCGGCACGTTAAGCCAAAGGTCCTGGGTTCGATTCCCGTGCCCAGAGGTAATTTTTAAACTAATTTAAATTAACTTATTACTGATGTTATTCTTTAGTGTGTAAACCAAATAAAATTGCCTCACAGAGCCTGGGATAATTATGCCGGAACCCAAGGGCTTCGCGGTGCAAAGTATTAAAAACAGTGGCCAAAAGCGCATTCCAACAAAATGTAGAAAATTTAGTGTTTGAAAAAAAACCCAAACTAAATAATTCATAATTATTTCACTTAAATAACATAAAAATATGTTACCTAATATAAAGAATATTTTTTTAAGAAATTAATACTAACATGATAACTTTATGTTTTTAAGTTTTATGACACTCGGGGACGCTTTGTCAAGCGAATCTTTTTGATATTTAATTAAAGGCTTCCGAAAATATTTAGAAAATAAATGGTACGGAACTCCGCACGGACTTTCTCGCTCTATTATTTGAAAATGGAGATATTTACTCAAAACTCGTAATATATGGGAAACGAAATAATATACACTAGCAAAATCAAACATAAATGGCACTATACTTATGTAACACTTTTTTTTTAGTTCCGGTTTTAAATTTTATAATTTTGTTTTTAAAGAATTAATGTCCTCATTTGTATGATTGGACCGATACAAAAAAGATCAACGTCGGGTCCACAAGGGTCAAAACTTCGTATTAAAATTTCGAACTTCCTGTTAGAATTTTTGACATTTTATTAGGTTCTGAAAATCGTCATGCCATCGCATTGCTATTAAATTCCTCATTTATACATTTTGATCAATAAAAAATGTAAATATTGACTATTGAGTCTAAAATGGATATAGATCATTGTTGTAATAACATTTCTACTAAGAGGTTTAAGGAAAAACAACATAAACTTTTAGAGACTTACTAATATTTAATTACTCTATCGCATTGAAGAATTATTGCGTTAAATTATTATTAGTACCGCGTCTTACTACCCGTTCGGGTTATACGCACTTACGCTAATGTGTAATGGTAGGGTGATTGTGAGATGAAATGAAGGACCTACAGTTTAACGTGGAATCCGAACCACGGTGGAGGCCTGGCATTCCCCACATTCACAAGATGTCTTGTCAGAGGTGAAGGAAGGGTTTGGTAATCAGATAAATCTGTGCCGGGACCGGGGATTAAACCCCGGCCGCCAGCATAGAAGTCTGACACCTTACCTCTAGGCCGCCAGGTCACCCTATTGCGTTAAAACTGTAGTATCTCTTTACAACTAAAGCTCACAAAATTGTATTAATATATTTGCCAATAGCTCAGAAACGGTTGGATTTACAAAAATATATTTCATATGTTTATTTTTAATTTTTAATAGTACTACAGTTTTTCAATGATAAGTTATTTAGTATTTCAAATAGTTGCGGAGATACGAAGTTTCTGCTTTTGTTAAGTACCCTAAAATTCATGTTCATGGTAAAATGAAAATAGCCAGTTTATTTATAATCTTAATCAACACCTAGATACGAATTTTAATCAAAATCGTTAGTCGATTTTGAGAAAATCTGTATTATTTTTTTTCGCCCTTTCTTAAACTACTCTTAATTTTAAGTTTAAACAGACACACAGACTGATGTCATTGCAAAGACCACTTTTTAGGGTTTGGGGGGTCTTGAGACGTCGACATTGATCAACATTTCAGGTTATATTTTCTTTTGCGGTCGCAATACTTTTACCTTTAGTGTTCGAAAAGTTAAAAAATATTTATATTTACGTATGGCTTGAAAGTTATTGGTTTTATAAAAATATGCTTATAAAATATTTGTATTATAAAGAGACCTACATAGATAAGTAATTTCCGCGTCAGACCGGAGCCCTTAAAGTCATTTTCCGAAATATTAAGAGAAGCCATTTTGTTTGGAATATTTATAAATGTTTAGAAATTTAATGTAATCAAAATCGTTAGAGCCGATTTTGAGAAAATCGATTTTTTCTCTTTTTGCCCTTTAGTAAATTATCCTTAGTTTTAGGGTTAGATATCCAATTCCAAAAAACCCTCGGGGCAACCCTATGAAAACCCTAGATACCAAGTTTTAGCCCGACCGGTAAAATAGTTTGGGCTCTAGTTGAAGGTACAGACAGACAGACGGAAAGTTAAAAAACACTTGTTTTGATTCGGGGAGGAGGGGGGGTCATGAAACGTCAAGATTCATCAACATCTTTAGTTCGATTTTTTTTGACGATCACAATACTTTCTCTACCTGTAAGATAGCGAGAAAGTTTAAAGGAAGGAAAGAATGGGAAAATTTGAACTCGTCAGCTACATATTATGTGTGATCAATTGCGAGCTATCAGATAAAGCAGCCCCCTTCGACACGGGAGCGTTTTATGCTACCAATAGTACAATTACATTTGTACGAATATCAGTTGAGCGCATTGGCGTTCAATTTGCTAAAATGAGATAACTTACATCTCTTACACGCATGCGTCTTTACTTAAACATAGCTGAAAATAATAATGAGTTGCACTAGCATCAACTTATACACAAGCTTTTCCTTCTTATGGTTACGTGTTTTGTTGATGGTCGTTCACACGATAATATAGTTGACTTGTACTTAATTTAATACCGATTTAAGTAGGTAGCCTACCTAATTAACTTTGCATGTGTTTATGGGGCGTTTTACACACAAAAATGTCGCTTTGCAGTATGTTAACCCTTTAGTGATTTTTAATTACCGTGATATCAAATTATGTACCATTGTTCTAGGCTTGTTTATCACGCGCGCGTGCGCAAACACACGCACACACACACTCTCTCACACACACACTTGTACAGTCTGATTTAGATCAAAAGGGAGCATTTTTTACAGTTGTAAAAGTTTCTAAAACAAGTTTCATATATTTATGCGTCGTAAAGTCAGGTGATTTGCGGCAGTCACCTTTCCATATATAATATCATTACTTATGAAATAAAATTTTATCAGTCTTAACAGCAAAAAAAGTCCGTCCTGCCAGATGTCTCTTTTAACTTTTTAACTAAGACTGTATTTTGAATATCCTGTTGCACAAATTCTTCCCTTGGGACGTCTTATTTGTATAAATATCATGGTGGCTACAGACAAGGAAAATCAGGGAAAACAGAAATGTCATGTCATGGTTTTTTTATGTCAGAAAATTAATACAAAATATGTAAAAGTCAGGGAATTTAAATATATGTCAAATTCTGCACTTAAACATTTAAACAAAAGTGAGAGATTTGGTTTCTCAATGTTAACAAAATGCATTGCCTATTATGTTTGTAGGCCTACAGGGGACGGTTATACAGTGTGTATTATATAACACATTCACACAAGGACACAAATATATCTAAAACATTAAATACTGGAAAAATAATTTATATTAATGTTTTTCTCTAGTTAGTAGCTGTTAGTATTATTTTCAAAAATATGTAATCAAAGCAATAAACGGAAAAAAATTGCCAACTAGCAGGAAAAGTGGGTTTAGCCAAGATTTTTTTTTTTAATGCCAGAAAAACCTAGAATATTCAATAAAAGTTCTGTAACCAGTTTAAACAGGTTTATTATTATTATTATTATTATTATTACTACTACTACTACTACTACTACTACTACTACATGCCAAAATCGTTGCACAAGCAGTCACCAAGCCTCCAATGAAAAAACGACACTCCCTTGGACGTGATTAATTCAAATTTAATACGCTGCATTTTGTTCTTTTCGTAGGTAATCTGCATCGATGGTCACGTGGTATGGGGCGCCAGTCTCGCACCCTACTGTATGGTCGGTGATAAAGAGTCGAGTTTCAAATATAGTCCTAGTGCACTGGTGGGGGACGCGTATGTATGATGTATCTTTGTGGTTTTCCTATTCCCTCTCCCACGCAAATTCGGGCGAATCGCCTCTAGGTTTCCCTACTTTCACACATAATAAGTTGTTAATGGCTTACGAAAATCAAAACTGCCAGCATTTAAAAAAAAATTGCCTTAGGACTCATGTTAGACCATTTTTTCATTTCAGCACCGCGTCTTAGTACCTCTTCACTTTTACTAATACGCTAATAATTACGCTATGGGAAAGGTTGAATTTAGAAAAGTGTACACGCAATTGCGTGGAGGGAGAGTTGAAAAACATTCTTGAGGGGGGGAAAACATACATTCGACCGGGATTCTAACCTCTATCTCCTGTCATCGGCAGTCCAGTCTAACACAAGAGTGACGTCTCAAGCCCGGCGGCCACCAAAGCAGGTCTGTTCGACTCTCTTAAATGCACTTAATAAATACATTTACACACACACAAATACACATTTTTTATCTTTAAAAAATGCGACAGTTATAAAGGGAAAATTCTTTATAGTAGCAATTCGCCCTAAACTGCCTGGTGAGTTTTGGTTGGCCTTACTCTATGACATTGGGAGCTCGAAAGTTCATTGCCGCACTTACTAAAGAAGGCCACCTATCCCTATCTTAAGTTAGAGTTATCGTCTTATGACTCCTGGATAAATATTAATCTGGCCAATAAATATTTTTATCTGGTCGATAAGTTAAAAGTGCGTCTTATGACCTCCAAATAGCATCCAGATAGCATTTATCTGCCAGACAAAATGTATTTATCTATCACATTTTTATCGGGAGGCATAAGTAAGTACCTGATAACATTTATCCGAAAGTTAAAATTGGCATTGCCATAGTGACGCGTGGTTTTTCATGAGGTTTCACCTATCAGAATCTGTTTTTAGGTTAAAATCTTGGTTCGCGTGTTTAGTAAGCACAGGCCCAGGCTCTAACTATACATAAAGTTAGAACATTTAATTCACACTTTTACAAAAACTGACAAGCTATATGTAGAGTTATAGTTATATAAGAACAAATTATTTAAAGTTAGTAAAATAAATGAAATTTTGTAAACTTTGTACCAAACTATTGCTCACATGTTGATAGAAACAGAAATTAGTTATTGCAAAACAACTTAGCTTTTGCGCTCACGTGACTCCATTTGTTTCCTCGCACTCGTTTAGCCGCAATTATTTAACTAATGTTGAGCGTTGTCACCACTAGCTATATTGTAGCGGTAGCAGTAGGACTTATACGCACGCGCGCATCAGTAAAAACAGTACCAACCTTGCGTTTTCTGCATAAAAATATATTTATCCCACAGATAGCTATCCAGCATATAAATTCAGTTCATAATACGCGTAAAACATATAAGTGACTGATAACCTTTATCTGGTCGCTAAATTTAACCTCCCGATATCAATATTTATCCGGTAGTCATAAGACCGGCCCAAGTCTTCCCAACGTTCTCTTCCCATTAGGTTTACCAGTCAGTAACCTATACCTCCTCCACTCCCCAGTAGCCCCATCCCTTTTTGGACCAAATAACTTCCTAGACACTTTGTTTTCGAACATCATATCATGTAAGATAAGAGACCACGTTTCACACTCACAGAGGACAACCGGTAAAATTATGGCTTTGTATATTCTGAGTCTTATTTACATTCCTTGACAGCAGGTGAGATGTCAGCAACTTAACTGACCGACTGTATTCTTTTCCGAATTTTAAGTCTAATATCGTTATTGTTATTGGCTAGTTATCAAAATAGTCAAGTTTCTTATTGTACCTAATGTATAAATATCGAAATAGAATAATCGGTTTAATGTTGCCTAAACAGTTTATTTTTTAATAAGTAAGTTAAATATAAAACATGATATCCTTGACCTGCTAAATACACGACATATTATAATACTTTGGCTATTTTTTTTCCCACCAAAAGAAATTACCTCGATCGAGATTTCTGTTTGTATCGGTGATCATTTCTAAAACGAGACGCTGATACGCTCTTCAGACCTCTAAACTTGGCGACGTTTCAAATACAATACCACTACAAGGTTTTCTGCCCGTGTTGGGTTTCCTTGAAACTGGCTTGAATATTAATATCACATTGTTCTGATACATTTGAGGTGAACGCCAGTGGGAAGTGTTCCCTTGCTTTTAAAAGAGCTGGTTCGGACCTCACCGACGTGAATAGATTGTATTGTTTTATTCGTCCTTTAAAGTGTCGGATTACTAATATGCATAAACTCGACTTCAGCTAGACTACGCGTTGGAATTTCCTTGAAACGTTTGCGATAATGTCTAGTGTGAATGCTTTTTTTTTTGTACTTGTCTAAAGAAACTATTGTGACAAATTCTCTCCTTCGAGCTTACGATATGACGTTTTCAGTGCCTCAATAAAAGTGTGTCTTGCAATTATGTTTGTCCCTGGGGCTACAATCAACTGCTCGATGAATTTTCTTCAAACTTTTTATTTTGGTTTCATCCCTCAAACTAAGAATAGTTGACTGATTACTTCTTTTTTTAATTTGAAATATTTTGAAAGTGTTTCCAACAATTTTGTTTAAAATCAATGCCTTGGGAATGTTTTAAATTTCAAATAACACTGTATTTCGTTCACGGGGAAAAACTCGTTTAAGGGTAGTTTACTGATGACTAAACTTTGAAAATTTGAAATTTTTTAAAATGTGTCTACTGTGGTCTTTTGTTCAAAATGACCCGCCTCGGTGGCGTAGTTGGCTAACGCGCTTGTCGTGTTGAGCTCGACTGCTGAGGACGGGGAGATCGAGGTTCGAATCTCGGTCGGGTGAACTGAGGGTGGTTTTTCCTAAATGGTCTTCTACTCTCCCTCCACGCAAATGCCGGTTCACTTCCTCTAATGCAACTTTCCCAATTCCTAATCCATTAGAGTAATTAGTACTGAAGCGTATAACCCGAACGGGTAGTAAGACGCGGTGCTAAATATTATTATTATGTTCAAAACGTGTATCTGCGGAGTGTTTTTAAATTATAAATAAGAATGTTAGCTCATTTTTCTTAATAACTATATAATTAAGGGTAGTTTACTTACGATGGATTTTTTAAACCTCTAATTATTATTTTTAATTAGCTTTAGCTATTATGGTCAAAATTTATATCTGAAAATTGTTAATATTATTATCAAAATAATGTTTTTTACTTTAAAGAAAACTTACTTAAGGATAATTTATTTTTATTATTATAATTTAGCACCGCGTCTTACTACCCGTTCGGGCTATACGCTTTAAGTATTAATTACGATAATGGATTAGGAATTGGGAAGGTTTAATTAGAGGAAATGAACTCGCATTTGCGTGGAGGGAGAGTGGAAAACCATTTAGGAACCCCCCTGTTCACCCGACCGAGATTCGAACCTCGATCTCCCCGTCCTCAACAGTCGAGCTCAACATGACTAGCGCGTTAGCCAACTACGCCACCGAGGCGGGTAGGGATAATTTAGTTTGATTTTTGAAAATGTTGTTACAACCATAATATAATATTTAAGGAAAAGCATGCACGACTGTCTCGTACAATTTATTTATTCCGCTGTTAAAGTAATTCCCCCGTAGGATTTGATCGTATCTTTACATTTAGCTACCACATTATGTAAATGTCCACCAACTTAAACTCGTTCGGCAGTGCGTCTGCCTACTTAACCAAGAGTGCCGAGTTAAATTCCCGGGTTGGCCAAAAATGTGTAGGGGAGAGTCGTATAGTACCGGACAGCGGCTAGTATCGGACAGATCATGTTTCAATAAACTACCGTTAGCTAGAGAACTCTTTCAGGTATAATATTACTCCTCTTAATTGCAGCCAAAGACAGCCGTTAGTTGAAGGCGCGCCCTTGAGCCGTACGGTTCCCACGAGGGTTTGTATAGTTTATATGCTTTGTTTCTTTGTTCCAACTACATTTTCAAGACTCCTCATTCTCATACGGTAATTACAATTAGTTTGTTTATTGGATATAAGGTAAAGGGTAAACTCATGAATAAGTTATAATATTGATTTGCTCTACAAAGAAAATATTATTGTAATGACTATCATTATTTTATTGCCATACAGATCGGCTAGTATTGGACAAGTTGTTTTCGTCCAGTACCGGACAAACTGGGGGATGCCACAAAGTTTTTATCAACATTATTAACAACAAATAAAGCTCAAATAAAACACTCAATTTAAGGTTAGATAAGATTACTAAGATTAGGTATATATATATAACTAACACTAAATTATATATATATATATTTGTTTTGTCTTCATAGAACTTTTTCTTTCAGGTAACCTATTCTGGAATTTTACACTATGCCTAAATTAAAGAAAAAGGAAAAAGTAGGCTTACGTGGGAAGTGGCAAGAAGAGAATATGAAAATAGCTGTAGAGAAGGTTTTAAGTAACGCTATGACAGTGAGATAGGCGGCAAATACATACGCTATTCCAAAAAGCTCCTTAGGAGACAGAGTAGCGAAGTTAAAATTAGGAAATGAAGTAAAAATAGTTCCTGACCGGAAAACAAATTGTGATGTAGTTGGATTAGTAAGCTATGCTTTTACCAAAATTTGCCGAATGGATATATATATATAAAAAAAAAAGGGTTTGAATGTGCAGGTATATATCCATATAATCCAAACATATTCACAGATTTGAACTATTTGCCATCGTAAGGACTAGATATTCCCGACTCTGTCTAGAAAGACATAGAGCTATTGAAAAATGATCCAGGAAATCTACAATCAATATCCCCTAAGACTCCACTCACATCAAATTATGGACACGAAAATTTACAACCAACATTTGAATCTCCAAGAGCCTCAACTTCTGTATCTCCACAACCTCCATTTCCAGAGTTATTTACTTCCATGACTTCACAACAGTCAACTTCAACCGCACAAACTTCAACATCAAAGACTCCACAGTCATCAACTCCTTCAACTGGATTTTTCCACACCATAATCACACAAGTGTCACCAGTGCCTGTCGCTGCAGAACGCAGGTTAAATGTTAGAAGAAGACGTGGTGCTAAGAGCGAAATACTAACATCAAGTCCTTATAAAGCTCAGTTAGAAGAAAAACAATTCACGAAAATGGGAAAATCAAAAACTAAGCTGGAAGTCACGATAAAAAAAACTACATCAAAATAACAGAAAAGTTAACAAAACTTCGGCACAACTTATGAACGAAGAAGTTGAAAATAAAACCGACTGCATAATATGTGGAATTTTTTTTGACGAGGATTGGATAAAGTGTGACTTTTGCCAAGGGTGGGCGCACAAGAATTGTGCCAATACTGAATTAAATCCCTCTCTTTATAAATGTGACTCTTGTGAAAAAGCATCTTAAGACAATAAGAGAAGTTTGGTGTCCAAATTTGATTAAAAAATTATAATATTGTAATATGTCCGGTACTACCCGACAGTACTTTTTTAAACTGAACTAAGCCTATTTTTTTTAATGACTCTAGAAAGAAGAATATTTTCTATAAGCTATTTTAATACAGCAGGTATATAAATACACATGTAATCTTAATATTTACATGCCATTTGTCTCATTTTCAATTAATAAAATTATAAATTAAATTTAAAAATCTTAAGTGTCCGTTACTACACGACTCTCCCCTATAGTTAGTTATTTTACAATGATGAATCGTTGGCCGGGAGACTGAATATTACTATCGATTTAAAAAAATAGATACATATTTTAACTTTTTAAGGCATCAACGCAAATTCAATCAAGCGTGAAACTGAATGTTTTTTTTGTTCTAGTGTCAACTTAATTTGTAAGTCGTTTACTTTTATATATCCACTAGGTTCAGAAAATTTACGTCTAAACACCTCATAGTAAAAAAAAAAAGTTTTAACGAGAACCTCAAAGTGAATGCTTCTCATCCCGGTGTCTTTGAACATAGCAATTTAGTTTCCTCAGTGAGATGATGACAACTGAATTTAAGAGTTTTGGCACTTTAGCTAATTACCTAAGTCAAGCTACGCAAGCATTCAAGGGTGCTACATGGGAAAGCTATGAGAAGAGTTGCAGACATTTAGAAATCACCGATTATTTATAAAGTGGTTTGATAATCATTAATATTGCATGGTAGCTACAGTCGTGCACAATCTGGATAAGCCGGGGAATTTAATAAAAATAAGGAAAAGTCAGGGAATTCTTTGATGCCAAGGAAATGTCGGGGAGTTTAATCACAAATAAAGAAACGTCAGGGAATTCTTTGGTGTCAAGGAAAATGGGGAAATGTCGGTAATAATCAAAAAATAAGGAAAAGCCAGGGAATTCAGATAATTTATTGATTCTTCACCTAAACATTTAAACAAAAGTGAGAGATTTTGTTTGTCGAATGCATTGCCTAGATACTATGGCGGTCTGAAATGGTTTTAGAGTGTTTGTTTTATAACACAAGGACACAAATATTGCCCAGTTAAATACTAGAAAATGAACAAAAACTTATAATAATGTTGATGTTTGGACGCTTAGGATTTTTTTTTTGTAAATATGTAATCAATGTAACAAACGAAAAAATAATTCTCACACACAAAGAAAAACTGTAAAAAGACTAGGTCTGGAATTGTTTAAAATACTGTCTGGCAAACCTGGAAATGTCAGGGAATTTTGTATTAAAAAAAAGTTTGTAGCCACCCTGTATCGCTTTAAGAAAAATTTAGGCGAAAGTTCTTACCAGTTAAAAAGTTTTAGTTTAGTTGTAAACAAAACAAAAAGTTTATCAACTTGCATATAACCCTATAAAAATTCCCACATAATCTTAAAATATTTTGTTGCGACACAACCAAAACATGACTTTATATAGGCTTATGAACCTTTGCTTTAATCTAAGAAGTACAAATTAACTTTGAACTTGAAACTTTAGTTTTAACTGGTTATAAACCTGCTGACATTTTTCGCCTACTTTTTGTTGAAAACTATGATAAAGTATCTCAAACAACTTCTTAAATAATGTGAGATTTACAAACGTCTGTAACGAGTCTGAGGGCCCTATCATTTAGCACCCTTAAAAACTAATTTTCACACTTAGTTCAAGTTCCATCTATGAATTTATCTTCTATTTGTATAACCTCTGTACCAGTTTTTTTTTTCCCGCTCAAGAGTGCAACAAAACAATCGTGTTTACTAATTTTTTATTGCCAAACTTAGCTCAAATTGTTTTTTTATCCCGTTTTTTTCTCGAACAGAAATGGGTGCGAGACCATAACTCTTTGTATTAAAGAGTTAAGCCATTGAATTGTACATGACTAGCAAAGCTATGGATGGATATATCAACATCAAACATATTCGTAAATTTGAAAAATGACACCCAAACCCGGGATTGGAACCCGGAACCCTTGATTTAGTGAGCCAATGCTCCACCACTGAGCTATCGAGAAATCGTCCCATACTCAGAGCTACAAATGTGTCTGTACCAAATTTGACTACAGCTCGTTTAGTTCAAATATTTTAAAGAGTGGGCCACACCGAGTAATCGAAAGTACAAAATCTAGTTTTATTTACTTTCGATAGTGGACAAAAATGGAATTTTATTACAAGAAAGAATCAGTTGTATTAAAAGTATGGCCTGTTGAGTTGCAAAATAATATACTTTACATCAGGCAGTCAAATGTAACTACCTAAAGGTTAAAAGTGATATAAATAGTTTTTTTTACATCCATTACTGTTTCCAGGCTGTGGCCTGGGTCAGTTTTTTATTCAATTCATATATTTTCCACTACCTGCTTGCCAAACATGTCGTAGCTTCATATGCCTTATACTCTAACTCAAGAAGTCCCCAACCTTTTTTGTACTTTAGACCACATTCAAAACTAACGGTAGTGCGGCGGGCACCAATCACTTTTTCAACTAAATTTATAGCCGAACATAATTCATTGTGCAAATAACACACACAAAATACATATTATTAAAAAAATTGTTAGTTTAATTATTTTTTTATTCTCATATAAAATAACGCAAATGGTACACACTCAAAGTTAGTCCAAAACCAATTTAAACCATTGAAACAATTTTCACCAAACCAAAAGTCAATGTCAGTAAATAAAAAAAACTGATTTATTTACGATTTTAACAAGACCAAAATAAATACATAAGGAAATATTTAACTACCCACCGCCATTTTGGTGCTTAGGTACATTCAAAAAATAAATGTTTATTCTATGTTTATTCAAGCAACAATTTTATTATTATTATTATTATTATTATTATTATTATTATTATTATTATTATTAGCACCGCGTCTTACTACCCGTTCGGGTTATATGCACTTACGCTAATGTGTAATGGTAGGGTGATTGTGAGATGAAATGAAGGACCTACAGTTTAACGTGGAACCCGAACCACGGTGGAGGCCTGGCATTCCCCACATTCACAAGATGTCTTGTCAGATTCAGGCAACAAAGCTGAGTAGACCCATGTCAAGATATTTACAAAGTAAATAGGAAGTATTAGTATGGTATTAGTGAGTATAATGATAGTTCCGAGTAATAAAGTACACTTTGAAAATGAGCCGGCAAAGAAACGTGACTCAAGTTGGCCCGCCACATTGCTGGAAAAAAATAATTATTTTTTTTGTCTAATCGTTTGTGCTCTATTTGTGCTCATATATGCTGTGAAACTGGCCCATTTAGAAAATATTTTATGTGGCGGGCCAACTTAAGCTCAAGCTAGCCCGCCACATATTGAAAAACACAACACAACGAAAATTTATTTATGTTACTCCATTGTGCTCCGTTTGTGCTCATATGAGCCCGAACATGAACATTTGTGCTGTGAAACTGGCCCATTTAGAAAATATTTTATGTGGCGGGCCAACTTAAGCTCAAGCTAGCCCGCCACATATTGAAAAACACAACACAACGAAAATTTATTTATGTTACTCCATTGTGCTCCGTTTGTGCTCATATGAACGTTAGTGCTGTGAAACTGGGCCTTTTAGATAACATTTAATGAAGGCGATCCCACTAGAGCTCAAGCTAGTCCGCCACATATTGAAAACAAAACATATAAAAATTCTGCTTTCGCCATTAGTTTGGGCTTCGTTGTATATATTACAACCGATTCTTTCTATTAATTGTATTAATAACTTGCCGTAGTCTTTCAAAATAACCATAGTTTCCAGAGCTATACTATGATGTTTTATTAAACTTTGCTCCAAAGCGATAATACTAGAGATTATCCCATACTTATCACAATCCACGTCATAAAGGAATGCATGCTGACGCACTTAGCGGAAGAAGACCATTGCACGGGCTCAAAATAAACAAATGATTTTATTGTTGTGTAAGGCACCGGCACTTAATTGAATGTCAGAGTCCGTTTTTTTATAGGGTTAATGTACTTGATATGACCAGAACATTATTTTTAATGGTAAACAAGCTCAAGAAAAATTTATTCTTATGTTATGTGAATTACAATTAAATCTACGCCCATAGTTGGTCTGAGGCGTCACTCTCGGAATAGTCTTGACTTCCTATGACGAGGATATCGGGGGTTCGAATCCCGATTGGGTGTATTGAGTATTTTTCTAAATGGTTTTCTCGCTACGGTGGCCACATGGTCTAAGACCAAGGCGTCACTCTGGCAATAGATTAGACTGCTAATGACGGGAAGATCGGGGCTCCCATAGAATCCTGCTCGGGTGTACTGAGAGTGGATTAAAAATAAAATTTAAAAAAAATCTCTGCTACTCTACTTCTCACAAAACGATTAATAAATAAATTGCATCTATTCAAATACTTCCGAGCACGTTTCCCTACGGATGTAAACATTCTTGGGCTTATCTTTTGCGATTTTCCGGAGATGAGCTTGGTTGGGTTGGCTGACCAGACCGGCTGAGATTCGCCGACAAAAGAAGAACTGTTGTTCTAACTACTATTCATTTCGGAAGCACCTTTTATTTATTATTATTACACTACCTTCAAATACCTCTAATCGTAAAGGATATTAGAGAATTAAGGATTCGAGAAAATATCGGATTCATTACTCGAATAATTAAAAAAAAAATCAAATTATAATTTGTTTTTTAGTTTTAATACACCCTATTCGTGTTCAAACTATTTATAATAGTAAGAAAAACTTAACAACCAGACCCCAGACCATTAATTTAACCCTTAACTGGATATATAACCGTTATAATTAATGGATTATAACAAACAAATATTTTAACATTTTAGTTACTATTTTTATTTTTTATCTTTGCATTTATTTATATTTCATCTTTTATTAATTGTTTTTATCAAAATTCGGGATTCGTAGATAAAATAAAGATTTGGATTCATAAAGTAGATTCGATCCAACTCTCTAAAAATATATTATATAATGCATATAACCCGAATGTGTAGTGAGACGTGGTGAAAAAACCTTGTTTTTAATATAATTATCTGGTTCTATCGTCTTATGGAACTGGATATAAAAAGTCATTTTTAAATTACTATTTGGGGGTGGGGTTTGGGTAGTTCATCCAGGTCGTTACACTATCCGTGGAGACAATCCTATCATTAATGATGTTGATAGTTTTTAAAATTTATATGTATATATATTTGTGGGAACTATAATTAACGGTGGTCATTTTTAATTGTTTATTTTATGGTAGTTGCCTCTGTTAAGCTTTCACAGACTTTTGAAAACCTCACCATCCTACGCGTTGTTGCGTTGCGGTCGACTGTTTCTACTACCAGAGCACTTTCATCCGTCTTGTTTTGGTCTTTAAAATGTGATCCTAGTCCGGACCATCCACGTGGGCAGGGTAGGGGTGAGGATTGTAAAATTTAAAAAGAAATTTACCCACATTTTATTTAGAGACGGAAACCATCTAGCGAGGCGGTGAAACACCAAGGGCGCTATGCAAGAATGCTACTTTAGTGTTAGTGGATACTTGGTGGCGCGTTAGTGCAGTCCCGAGCACACTCACGGTCCACCTTCCATCCTATGATGACGCAAGCGAACCAACGCCACTAAGGGTCCAATCACACTAAGCGTCCACTTAGTGGTGTTCTTGTATACGGCCCTGATACACTCGGACGGGATTATAACCCTGACCTTTCCGTCCCTGGTAAACCAAACAAGACGAGACTGGCGCCTTTGTCCGCATGCCCACAGGTGGTGGGTTTCTTGGCTGCTATTCGAGGCTCCCGTGCTCAGTTCTGACTTGTCTCTCGGGAGCGACATTTGCTGATAGTGGGGAGCGTATCTTGGCGGAAAGGTTAATAAAACGGCTCTTATATGTTCATGCATCAAGTTATGGGATCTGCAGCTAGCACTTTGATAGATATTACTAACACCTATAGAACACCACTAATAATATAGTAAAATGTTGTCAATGTTGACTGAAAAGAAGTGTGTTTGTATCATCTCCAATACTTCCTACCACTATCCTACTTTAAATTCTTAGATCAGTTTTATTAAAGCTTTGCTTCCTTTTAACTATTTTTTTTAAACTTGGGTGCTCTTATGGGAAACACATTTTGTGTGCGACCCTCCACAACATGCTCCCGGCCTTATAAACAAGTTCAACATGTTTTTTTATCCACCGCACCTTATATATTTTTACTATAATGGAACAGGAATGGGAATGCTATAATTTAGAGGAAAACATCTGCATTTTATTGGAGGGAGAGTGAGAAACCATTTAGAGATAGAGAAATGTAGGGGTAAGGGGGGGGGGTAACCTCGGTACTTCCCAGAGCTGTGGAGTCTGAGTTGGTAGAGATACCGACTCCTGCTTCAAAATATGTGTATTTATATGCATATTTAATTTCATAGGAATTTAGGAAAGTTTTCTTGCTAAGAAATTGTATTTATGTTATATGGACCTAAGTATCCTGATGATTCACATGGTGGTGATGAAATTCCCTAAGTTATCATTACAGTATTTTGAAATATTAATTATTTTTTTACACCCATTACTGTTTCCAGGATATGGTTTGGGTCAGTAATTCAAGCCAAATATTTTCCACTACTGGTTTGGTAGGCTTGTCGTAGCCATGTGCCTTATAGTCTAACTTAAAACTAGGACAGGCACAACATCCAGTCCCCGACCGCCAATTTATCAATGTGAAAGCGTAAACCCACATATCATCAATTATACATTTCCCGGCCATGGCGGGAATTGAACCTGGGACGCTTAGCTCAGTAGGCAAATACGCTACCGACTGAGCTAAGGTGTCAGATCTTAATAGATATTAATTAATAATGTATTTTTTATAGTAAAATTATTTTACTACTATTATTAATAATTAATTCAACAACAATACAAACTTAGTTTGATAATTTTTCCCCAATAATAATTTTTGTCAGCTCTATTAACAAAAAGAGGGGTAACTCCATTCCATTTTTTGATTCCCAGGAGTAAGTTTAAGAACCCTAGCTACAGAACATAAGTATTAAAACCATATAAAAATATAATCTGGCTCTTATTTAATCAAAAATTAACGATACATAGGTATAAAGATGTTAATTTAATAAAGTGGGAAAGTTGTGTAAATGTGTTTAATGATAATTCCAGGTAAATACATATGTTTGTTATTTGGTAATGATTCATCATCTATCTTGAATCTTAAAATAAAATGCTTTGCTGTTGTGTGGGGTTAGTAAATTTAAGATGCCCTGTGATTAAAGTGATTCATGTTAAGTTTATACACTTTCATCAACTAATTAAATCATTTAATATTAAAAACTTAATTTCAATATATAATTATATTAATACAAATTTTATATTATTTATAATATAAAATCATATTAATACAAATTTTATATTATTTATAATATTTTTTAAACCTGACTAATTCAATGCATATAAAATATTATTTAAATTACAAATAAATAAAATACAAACAGTACCACAAAAGAGAGTCAAATGTGGGACCCATACTCCTATTCAAGATAGCAGACCAATCAGTAGATGAAGTCCTGTTAATTAGATACCTAAGTGACAGCTGTAACTAGGTTACCTCTATCACTGACATATATAAGGTAAACTCTTTAAATAAAGGAGGTCAATGTTTAGATATGGAATCATTACGTTTTATTCCTCTTGTATTTATGAACAATTTGGTTCTAACTAGCCTCTATCGATCATCATAACAAAGATAACATAATTCTTAATAATAGAATGCATATTTAGAACATTTTGTCGTGTCACAGAGAACTTAACCTGAATATTCATTGAGATGGGAGGTCAAGTGGGCGTTGTCAAAAGATTATATCATTTGTAAGAGCTCAGGATATAGTTCTTAAAGCATATATTTCGATAACATTGGAAATCAAAATGGCACCCCCTCATATTAGAGCTAATATCATTAGTGTATCTGTTGGCAATGTGTGTAATCCAGGCATTCTATACATTTCCTAAGTGGTTTTAGCAAAGTATGAATTCAATTAGTTTTACTGTTGTGTTGGTGACCTGGCGGTCTAGGGGTAAGGTGTCAGACTTCTATGCTGGCGGCCGGGGTTCAATCCTCGGTCCCGGCAAAGATTTATTTGATTACCAAACCCTTCCTTCACCTCTGACAAGACATCTTGTTAATGTAAGGAATGCCAGGCCTCCACCGTGGTTCGGATTCCACGTTAAACTGTAGGTCCTCCATTTCATCTCACAATCACCCTACCATTACACATTAGCGTAAGTGCGTATAACCCGAACGGGTAGTAAGACGCAGTGATAATAATAATAATAATAATAATAATAATAATACTGTTGTTTTTCATACTTTTCGTAAGAAATTTATAAATTAACCAGTCATTATATATTACCGGGAACAATGGCTAACCTTACCTAACCACCCTATTCTAAAATAACCCAACCTGACCAACTTAAATCCTAGGAATTAGGCGAACCTACTAGAAAACGACGCAAGTCTTACATAGAACTGGATAAAATAACTGATAACATATTCCGGGACTTTAAAAAGAAAATGGGCTTGAAAAAACATATTGCCAGGGCCATATCTACCAGGGGAATGATTATGGGGACATGTCCCATATAAGTAAATGCTGATTTTATGTATCTTGATTAGTAGGACCCACCTACTTCAGTGGTCACATAGTCTAAAGCGCTACTCTCGCACTATACTATACTGCCGATAATGGGGAGATCACAATTCGCTCCCGGTAGGTTGTACTGAGGGTGGTTTTCCACTTTCTGTGAAAATGCGGGTACATTTCCACATATTATAACTTTATTATCTTTAATAGCCTATTATTGTAATTAGTAGATAAGTGTACAACCCGAATGGGTTGTGCTAAATGAATAATTAATTAAAAGTACCTAACTACCATGGTTCCAACACCTACCATCACTAATTATAATATGTGCCAACTTTACATTCAATCTTATCTTTAACTTTTCCTATTAAATCCCTTATGTATTTAATTGTGGTATTACTAAAGCAAATTAATATAAAATTTGTTGTAGACTTAGAGAAATATAAGTGGACTAAGTCAACTCAAGGTTTATATATATGTATATAGGGTGTTTTAAGGTGGGGTTGAAGGAAATGTGAGTCGAGTTAAGGTAAGTAATTTTTAGGTTTTTTCTTTTTGATGAAATAAACTATTGATTTGGTATATATATTTAGTTTAATTTTCTACACATTGTAATGTCAACATTTCTTGAATATTTTCCATCAGCATCGATGGAATTAATCTGGACTTTTTCTCTTCATTTAAATAGTTTCTACTCATATGCCAGTATGCTCATGACAAATATTTAAGAATGTTTGTGGAACTATGTTTATTAGTACCGCACCTTACTAACTGTTCAGGTAATATACATATATACTAATTATGCTAATTAGTTAGGGATGAGGTAGTTTGAATTTAGAGGAAGTGTACTCGCATTTGCTTAGAGGGAGAGTGGAAAAAACTTTGGAAAAAACCCTTTCAGCACACCTGACCAGGATTTAAACCCCAATCTACCTGTCATTGGCAGTCTATTCTAATACAAGTATGACATTATAAACATGCGGCCACTGAAGCAGGTGGGAAAAGAATAAAACTAAACAAATCTACTGAATTCTTAAAATTGAAAAATGACACCTGGACACAGGAATCGAACCCAAGACCTTTGGCTTAGTACGCCAATGCTCTACCACTGAGCTATCCAGGAATTGTCTCGTGAATGAAGTTTGACCCTGGGCATAGTACGATTCCTGGATAGCTCAGTGGTAGAGCATTGGCGTACTAAGCCAAAGGTCCCAGGTTCGATTCTGGCGTCCAGGTGTCATTTTTCAATTTTTAGATTATGATATCTAGATGAAATCCTCAGTAAAAGCTTAAATAATAGCTTTGGATATTTGATTCTTTAATCTACTGAAGCAATATTTTATTTTATCATAAAAAGGAATTTTGTTACAAAAACTACAGAACTCACACTAATATATGCTTTTAAGTATTAAAAAAATCCACCCACCTAAAGGTAAAAATCAATCAATCAAAAGCCACCTAATTTTTATAGATTTTATTTATTGGAGAGTTTTATAAAACTTATATGTATTTAAAAGCATAATTGACTCCCCATAAAAAAATCTCATAAATATTTTAAGTTTGCTTCAACTCATTCATACAACAAGTCAAAATTTTCTGAAGCTGTAATGCTTTAGAAATGGTGTTCATTTTTCCACCTATAAGATAAATATTGGCTAGTAACCTTTTGTCAGTGTTGATCTATGTTTTCTGAAAGGTTCTTATGCTGTAGTTCTGATAATGATTTTTTTTCTTTCACCCTGGCTGTCTGCAGGAATATAATAATTGTTTCTAAGATTAAACTAGTATCATTAAACATTATGTTGGTTTATGTGATATCTGATAAATATCATTAATTGCTTACCTCTCAAATCCACTTAAATTAAAATTGTAATATTGATAACAGAATGATTGATAGTATACTCTTTGTCATTACTTACCGCGACTTGGCCTCTACTGTATGTGACATGTATTACTGTGCACCATGAGGATTCGGCTGTTATTGGACAATGTCATTTCTGCGCCAAAGTAAGTGTATGGTGTTTTCGTTTTTAATGTAAGGATATGAAAGCGACTAATTGTTTCTTTCATTTTTTTTAGACACACAAGCAATATAGCATTGCAAAGAAATTATCATGATAAAAGTACCCAGTCTTGAATCTTAATATTTTTATCAATTGTTATAGAGTAGTATTGTTTTTGTAACTAATAGATGTTTTTCTATAAAAATTGAAATACAAGTAAGTTTAAAAAATTAAACCTAAATTATTAAATTAAATTATTTTTAATTCATATAAATATAGACTTAGGGCCAGTTTCATAGTCAAATTTAGTACGCCTCAAGTGCGGCGCTACACTAAGTACATGACGACACCTACCTAAACCAGAATGGAATGGGCCAGTTTCCTATGCGAGAACGGCCCATTCCATTCGAGTTTAGGTAGGTGTCGTCATGTACTTAGTGTAGCACCACACTTGAGGCGTACTAAATTTGACTATGAAACTGGCCCTTAATCTTATTTATCATGAAATACTATTCCCAAATACTTATTTTGAACTCATCTTCAAGATAAATTTTGAATAATTTCTAATTTTCTATGATTTGTCATGAGTAAACTAACCTCAAATTAATTTATTTTAGAAAAAACAAACATATCTTACTATTGATCGTGTAAAATATTCCCCCATTACTGATTTTGAACATAATGGTTAACACTATTTTCTTAATCAAATCTTACAAAAATCTGCTTTGAATACTATAAGCTATTATGACAAAAAAAAATTTAAAGAAAATCAAATATACATATTTATTTATAATGTAAGAAACTTAACAGATATCCATTTTGAACCAAATCACAAGAGCCATTTTTTATAATATCCCAGTTGAAAAAAGTCATTAATAAACTAACCTTAAATGAATTTTCCTCCTAAAAACAAGTATAGGCATACACTTTTATTTGTCATGTCAAACTTTCCTTAGATACATTTTAAACAAAATTATTAGAGCCATTTCTATAATACTTTTAATTCTTAGACAATCACTCATCAACAAACTACCCTTAAATGAGTTTTTACCCAAAAACCAAGTATATAATTAAGGCTGTTTGAATGGCTAAGCACTCTCCAAATATCAATTTTAAACAAAATCACATAAGTAAACTACCCTTGATTTAATACCTATAGTCAAAATAAAATCAAACATGCTTAGGTTTTGCCCTATATAATCTAGATATATAGCTAGAACAAAATTCATAAATCCGTTTAAGATTTGTGGGATAGAAGACAGACATAGTAACAGACACATTGCAAAATCCACTTTTTTGGTCCGTGACACACATAAAACATATTTATCATAATCTCGAGGTCGAAATTTTTCACAATTACAATATCCTTCTCTCTTGATATGAGAAAGTAAAAAATAAAGCATTGTGTCCTTTTAATTTAAAAATATTTTACTTAATATTGATAATGATATATTAAAAACTACTATCTTGTTATCAAAAAATGCTTTTAACAAATTAAGTTCGGCATATGACAAAGTGCCTTTATTTATTTGTAAAATAAATAGATTAGATTGCTTGTCGCTAACAAGCTTCCAAGAATGCACATTAAAAATAAAGTGTTAACAAATCACCGGTCAAAAACTAAGTTTAAATAAAACTGCCATGTACTAAAAGTGGTATAGTCTGTTATTAAACCGAGCTTTGGATTCATCCACCTCTATGATTGGTTTTGTCCCCTTGGATAAATAATGTAAACAAAATTTAATTACTAAATTAACCTGTTTCGGTGGTCGAATGGTTTAAGGTGTCATTCTATCAATAGACTGGACTGCCAGTGATGGGGAAGTCTTTGTTGAATCCTGGTTGAGTGTACTGAGGAATGTGCTTCCTAAAAGGTTTTCCAATCAAATCTAAATTCTACCTACCTCATCTCTACCCTGGTAGTGTAAACATGTGACTAGCTCAAACATGTATTAAGATGTGGTGAACAAACAAATATTGTAAAATTGACAAGACATATTTTCAAGGCAGGTGAATAAGAGACCACTCGTCAACTGTCAGAAAAGGCCAACGCTTACAAGTCTCTTCTTTTCCATCTTTCTCCCATTTGAAACTCTTTGCAGTGCAGTAATTTAGTTAAGTAACCACTACTACCAAATATTTATATCGATACTACCATTCATCCAGTATTAATAAGTGGTAATCATTATTATTTCGTTGGAGCCATTCTTGACAAGGTCATCCCCTATATTTGAGCAGTAGTATAGCTTAGACACATGCTCACATTGGTTCAGCAGACCACAGCACAAGTACAATTTGTTTATAGGCTGCCTCTTTAAATAGTGGTGTACATACTGTAACTATTTCTCAGAATTGAATTAAACCATTCATTAGCAAGATTATTCACTTCCATCATTCTTATTATTAGGTCTTCTTACGCCAGGTATATCCCTTTTGTCATTGAACTTAGACCGCTAATGTGTCATGTCCTTTGCCTCTTCCTTCAGCTCTCTCCATTTTCTTTTATCATTAACAAAGTTGTGAATTTAAAAGCCTTGACATAGACAATATTCTAGTAAATTTGGCTTTAATAAAAATTATGGACTATTTTTAATAATGCTATGAAATCTCAGAACAAAAAAATTGTGCAGTACACTGCACACTGCACATACTTTTTCTCTCCTCTACCTAAAAGTGGAGATATTTCTAATAACTAGTTAGATACATTATGTGAAATGAGACAATAAACATTCTTGCAGAAACAGTACGGAAAAAAAAAGCATCACATTCTACTAAAGAGCATAGCTGTAATAATGTACTTTGTTACAGAAACATATTGACTGAAAAGGGTACATCTTGGTTCACTGAAGAGCATAAAAATAAACTTCCCAGACCTTCATATAAAAATATTTATTTGCTTATAGCCTAGTTTGGAAACTATTTGTTTCTTTTTATAACTTTCAAATGAAAGTTTCATATTTTGTTTTTATTTAAAGAAACCTCTTGTTTTTCCAGAAAAATGAGATCTGTCATTTTATTTGTAATGGTAAACGATGCCTGGATATGAATGTTAACCAAAATCAGTCAAGCCATTTTTAAGAAAATGGATTTTTTTCTGTTTTTAAAGTAAACTACTCTTAATTCTCTGCTTAAATAGATAATTCCAAAAAGCTCTCTGGGAAATTTATGAAAATCCTATCCAAGCTTTAACCCTATTGTTAAAATAGTTTCGTCTCTATGCTGAAATAATACACACACAAATAGATAGCATCGCGAAAACCACTTTACGGGTTTCAGGCGATCATGAAATATTGACATCCATTAAAATCTCCAATTCAATTTTCTTTTTAATCACAATACTTTACGTCTTTGAGGATCCCTATTCTTTATATCTTAGGCCTATTTCTTTTTTAAATATTATGTTAGAGATTTTTGTTTGTATATTGCAAACTAGTTTTTTGATCATAATATTAACCAACTTAACAAAACTTAAACTTTGATTGATAGGTATATAAAAGGTTGGGGGGTTTTTGAAAAAAATGTATCTTTTTCTCACTTATTACATAAGATTCTATTTTTATTAAATAAAAAAAGGGCTTCCCTAGGTTCTATCTTGTGGTCTATACTAAAAGTTTTGGCTTTCTAGGTCATCTAGGGGTTTGTGGAAAGGGTGGGAAGACACACAGACACATTAGGAAATTATGTTATGTATAATAGATGTTATTGTTAGTACTATACATATTACTATGGTAAGGGAAAAATATAGGTATTGAAATCAGAATAACATATTTATAAAGCATTTTATATTTCTTCTTTTCAGATGGTATTTTGGCAAGATCAAGCGCATTGAAGCAGAGAAAAAGCTACTATTACCAGAAAATGATCATGGAGCATTTCTGATTCGAGATTCAGAAAGTCGGCGCAACGACTATTCCCTCTCAGGTAAGTGCTCCCAATAATTAACCAAACAATAGTAAGTATTGCATTAACAGGAACCTCGTTATTGAAGTACAAAAATTGATAAGTATGTTTCCCTGCAAAAATAGTTCTATAGATATGTTATTGCAAAATATAAATGCGCCAACTCTTTGTAACATAACAAATGTGTGAGTTGAAACAAAACAATTTTTTGAGGCAGTGATTTTAACAAGGGATATATATCCTAGATCCCATTAATGCTGAGTGAATATCCATTTGAATCAAAGTGACTCCAAGTTTTTGTCATACTCATACTTTGCTTCAATGTCATTAACAATGAAGCACAAAGGCAGACATTTAAAGTAATGGGAATTGATCTACATGGTATAATTATGTTTATCTTATGGGCAGTTTTACATTTCCTTTTAGAGAGTAAGCAATACATACGTATATTTGTCTCCTAGCACCCAATAGCAAGACTTGAAATGTTGTATGTATGGAAAGATTATAAAATATTTGTCAGGTGTATGTTGAATAATCTACTAATTTTCAATAATTTAAATGTGTCTTATACCTATGCAAAGAACTGGTAACACTGCAAGTAATTAATAAATAAAGAGCAAAATAAACATCTAATAATATTAAAACTAAGTATTATTATGTAGTAAGTAGAAGTATGAAGGTTAATACACAAATTGGTGTCTGTATATTTGTGTGATAGGGATTTTCTGGCCATAAATAGTAAAAAGTGTATTTTTAAGAAGCTGTAATTATGACTTCATATATACAGTCCAATTTTCATAGGAAAGGATTTATCTGGCAGCTAGAAAAGTCACTAGATACACTTGCATATATTTATATGTCATGTGTGTTGTGTTTGTATTATCTATAAGGTATTTCCTATGAAAATTGGACTATAACTTCCCATTGCTGACATAGACATTCACTTATACTTGCTTTCTCCATCCATCCATTTTGAAATCTCAGCTACCTAAACACCAAAACCTTAAATGTTTGAAATACTTGGAGTACCGATAAGATAATCTTTTAAATTATTCCCAACTTAAGTGCCTCATAATTGTACTTTGATTACAATTTCAAGCACTGTCGTTAAATATGGATGATAATAAACATGTCAAATAAGCATATTTAGAATGCCATAAAATTGTAAGTTTAGCGCCTAAGAATCACTCAACATAAAGACTAAACCTTGACCCCAACGGAAATCAAACCACAGTCCTCCAAAGGTGGATGGCTATCCTCTGAAGCACAATGTCTCAAACCTAAAGCAAAGACAGAGCAGTCTAGGGCATTATACCCGCAGTGCACTTGAGGACAGGGCTAGAAACCCAACCAGGTCTAAAATAGGTGTTTTTAAGCTTTCCTCTATGTCAATACAAATGCATTTTCTATAGACTACTCTCATCATCTTTACTCTTTAGATTAACTACCTACTTTAGTGGCCACATTGTCTAAGGCGTCACTCTCACAAGAGACTAGATCACCGATGACAGGGAGATTGAAGTTTTAAATCTTGTCAGATGTACTGAGGGTTGTTTTTCATTAATGGTTTTCCATACTCCCTCTTTGCTTATGGGGGTACACTTTCTTCTAAATTAAACTTTCATCATTTTTAATTCATTACCATAATTAGCACATGTGAATAACCCAAACAGGTAGTAAGATACTGTGCTAAACAAACGACATAAATACCTGCATGTTGACTAAAACTTCAACCTTATCTGGCTTAGTTTGCCTGTAGCAAGGAGGTTGGTGTTCAAATCTAGGACAGGTGCTCTAAAGATGGTTTTGCCTAAATGTTTTCTTAATCACCAGCCAGCTGAGTAAGTTCTTCCTTCCTCAATTCTACTTCATCAGTGTGAATATGCAGGCAGATATCCCGGATCTTTGGTAGTCATTGTGTAGAATGTAGCTCCTAATTAACATAACTAACGTTAAGGTACATCTTTTTATACTTAATGTGATGGTGATGCAGAAAATAAATTATGGTTTTGTATGTATGGTTCCAGTGCGTGATGGCGACACAGTCAAACACTACCGTATCCGACAGCTGGATGAGGGGGGTTTCTTTATTGCCCGCCGCACCACATTCCGCACTTTGCAAGAGCTGGTGGAGCACTACAGCAAGGACGCCGACGGGCTGTGTGTCAACCTGCGCAAGCCGTGCATTCGGGTGAGTTCTTCTTTCTCAAAAAGCTCTTGACATTTCCCGCTGCAGGGCTCTGCACTGAATTAAACTCTGAATAAAGCATTGAGAAGCTATTTTTTAAACTTAAAATTTCTTCAGTAAATTTGAAATGTAGGATTAGATTTTTTTTAACTTCTCCAGGCAATCATTGTAAAACAATGTAATCTAAATATATGAAACATTCCAAAGTTTTAATATAGTGTTTTAAGCTCATGAAAATTATATTATATATAATTGAAACCTATAGTACCAAAGAGCATTTTTATTTACATCCTCAAAAATGTCTGCATCTAAAAAAAATGTATTTAATATTCCTTGTAATTTCTTTGTAGAGCCCTGAACTTGTATTCAAGTAACCAATCATAACGTTAATTTGGAGTTGACTCAAGTGCTTTTTAGTGGTCCTCTGTACTTGCATGGCTACATCCTAAGCTCACACAATTAGTATAAATTACTTAAACATTACACAGTATAAATTAATTAGTCTAATATTCATGTCATTCACACAAAACTACTCACATGACTATTTATTTTTAATATCGAACTAGTCCAGACACTAGGTCAAATTTGGGTGAATAGTAGAAATAGATGTAAGAGATAAGAGTTCCCAACAATCTTAGCTGCATTACGGTCACCATTTCAGAAAATGATGGCGATTTTTCAACTTCTAAACTGTTCCTTTTACAAAAATAAATGTGAAATCCAAAATTGTAGAGTGTAATTTTTTTATTTATTTTTTATTTTTCTTTACAAAAATTAAGATATTTAATTTTTTTGTGGTTACAAAACTAAAACTGCAAATTACTCGTTTTGGTGGCCGGATGGTCTAAGGCGTCACTCTCACAATACACAAGACTGTTGATGTGGTGATCATGGTTCAATCCCAGTGGAGTGTTTTGAGGGTGGTTTTTCCTAAGTGATTTCCCATTCCACACAAATATGTGTACACTTCCTATAAATTCAACCTTCCTTATCTCTAATCCGTTAGTTTAATTAGAACATATGTGTACAACCTTAACAAGTGTTAAGACACGGTGCTAGAAAAAAGTGCAAATTGGAGTTTTTACAACATTTTAATAGAAAATTGGTAATTTTAATTCGCTAGACATGGAGAGAAAACAAACTCTTGAAAATTTTAAGAAAGGAATTTAAATACTGGCTCATAGTATCATTTGTGTTTGTAGATCAGTTTGGTCCAGGTAAGTTCATTTTTTTTATTGCGCCACACTTGAGATGCACTCAATCTTACTATGAAATTGACCCTAAGACCCATTTCACACTAGGATGTCAAGGCAGTGCTGCCAGTGGGTTTTGTACCGTGTTGTCTCATTCTAGTCTTGTTATGGTTTATTTCTTGCAACATGGACAATTTCAACAAAGAAAAGTTCATGGTAGAGATACAAAACAGACCTTTGTTATGGAACTTGTCATCTGATGATCACTGCAACTCTGAATTAAAGAATAAATGCTGGGAAGAGGTCATTTTACTACCTGTTCAGGTTATGTCTGTTTGATAATTATGCTTATCTTAAATCTAAAACAGACACACCATTCATCCCCCGGGTCATTAATTCATTATTGTGAAAGGGTAAACCCACATTTCACCATTGATTTATTTTTCGACCATGCCGGGAATCGAACCTGGGATCCTTGGTTCAGTAGGCAGATGCGCAACCAACGTTTATATCTTCCTTCCAAGTCACTTCTACATAATATGTCCAATAACTCATCAAAAGATGTCATTGACATTCTTATGTAATTGAACCATTTTTCTTTGTATTTTCTTAAATCACTGTATAACGTAACAAACAAACCATGTGTGCTACAATCTTAAACAAAGGGATGCACCCACAACCATCAGTTTTTACCCCCTTTCTTTTTAATTGACCGACAAGACCAATACAAGCAATTAGTATTTTGGCATCTTGGGTGGCAAACCCCACAAACGCCAACAGCGCTGCACTGGCATTCTAGTGTGAGACAGGCCTAAGAGAATGATGGAGATGATGGATGAAGAAAAAAGACCATAAGGGATAGGGATGTGGTATCGAAATAAAAGTATAGATATTGCTGTACTCATTAAAAGTATCAGAAGAAAAATATCGATAGCGTACTAGTATCGAAAGAAAAGTATTAATAATAGTAACTATAAGTATCGGTATCAAAATTTTAATTGTTTTTTTTTATCTATCCATAATTCACTTCTGGGAGATGCCAATTTTTAACTACATTCATTGTTTGTATCCTTTATCAAAATAGGTTATTGACTATTGAAAAACAATAAAAGAATGGACACCCTGCTTCATCTTCTTAAACAATGCACATAAACTTTTCAGCTTTGTCTGTTTGGGACAGCCTTGAGTTGACTGAGTTCAATGAGCTCTACAAAAGCTTCTTTGGTTAGTTTGGGATAACCTGCTCATTGATAAAGGAAGGGGTAGTAAGTAAACTGGTCACCACTCACCTAACTTTTTTCACATCCCTAACAAGGGAGACCAATAAAGAGATGGTAGGAGCAGCTAATGAGTGAGCAAATGAGAGGAGAAAAATGGTGGAAGGAAAGTGGAAGATGGAGGCATTTTACTAAACTCACCCGGCCACAGGCTGGAAACATTTATTGATGAAACCAATACCATTTCTATCACTCAACTGCTAGATGTTGATACATGGAAATTAGGCTCTAGTAAATTAATTGATATTTCAAATTTAGTCTTTAGCACACATAACTAAGGAAGCTCATTATTTGAATCTTAAATATTAATTCGTCACCCCCCAACTATTGCTCCGAATTCATTCAGCTTACATTTGATAATGCTGACTTTAATGTTGTTACAGTAAATAGGATCAACACCCTTTGCATCTCGGGTGGTTTACTCTCTGCTTGTTCCCAGGATCACATTTACAGTAACCAAAATGCAATCTGTCAGCAGAAGCAATAATTTATTATTATTATTATTATTAGCACCGCGTCTTACTACCCGTTCGGGTTATACGCACTTACGCTAATGTGAAATGGTAGGGTGATTGTGAGATGAAATGGAGGACCTACAGTTTAACGTGGGATCCGAACCACGGTGGAGGCCTGGCATTCCTCACATTCACAAGATGTCTTGTCAGAGGTGAAGGAAGGGTTTTGGTAATCGGATAAATCTTTGCCGGGACCGAGGATTGAACCCCGGCCGCCAGCATAGAAGTCTGACACCTTACCCCTAGACCACCAGGTCACCGACAAGCAATAATTTAAATTACCTGTTTCAGTGGCCAAATGGTCTAAGGAGTCACTCTCGGCTGGCCTGCTCATTACAAGTAGATAGGGATTTTAATCGCAGTCTGAGACAGTTTTTTTCTTAAATGATTTCCCACGCTTCTTACACGCATTTGCAGGTAAATTACCTCTAAAATGTTTCCTTCCTCGTCCCTGCCCCATTAGAGCAATTAAAATATATGTGTATTATAACCTAAACAGGTAATAAGACGCGATGATAAAAACAATTGTAAAAAAAAGTCAATCAGATTTTACAGAATTGTCAATGGACTCAAACGAGAAAAGATTTTTAAATATGTATTACCAAACTCTTGATTTGTGCGGAAATGGTATCCTACATTGGATTTTTTCCAAACGCTAATTTTGCGGTGTTAATTTTGTATATACCAAAAAAAAAGAACCTTTTCTCTTGAAAAGTTCATTCTCTTTGTTTTTGGATTTCCCATATATTTTTGTATGTTCATTGGTTTAGAAGAACAGGTTAGAAAATCACCACTATTTTTCAAGATCCGGATCATTTGGGACTTAGTATTTTAATAAGCATCCTATTCTCAACATTGTTACCAAGATCAGTTATCTTGAAATTTTTTCCTGCTATTTTACCTTATTTGCTTGGACTAACTTGTTACGGTTTGTCTCAAACATTAAAGACTGTCTTTATTTCACTTTCCCTATGAAAATATTTTTACTCTAATAGTTATATTTTTAAGTAGAACCCATGGATAGATCATTATAAATAATAGGTGGAAAGGATTAGGAGGCCAGCTTACCATCTGATAGATTAACTGATTTTGAAACTCTTGACTAGATATTAGATAAATATCATACACACATTTTTCTTAAAGATTTCACTTCCACACTTTCAGTGGACCTCCACAAAGGTAAACTGGGTTTTTATTCATTTAATTCCCAAACATTATCAATGGGCGTGTTTTGGAACAAACAAATTCTCATAACAAGCATTTACAGAAGCTTAATTTCAATTTCTTAATTGAGGAAGATTTATTTAAAAACAATTTAATGTTTGGCATGACACATAAAGTGGGTTTTAATTATATAACTGACAATAATAGTTAGCAATGATCTTTTTTTTAAACATTTTTTCTTCTCTCTCCAGGTGAAGGCTGGTGCACTCACTTGTAATTTTTTCTTTAGATTATGTATTTGGTCACTTATATAGCAAGGAAAAATAGTTTAGATCATAATAAATTTTGTTCATTTACTAGTAATAATGTTATTCAAATCTGTGAAATGAATCTTTATTGTCAATTGATAAAGTACTGCTCATTCTTATTATTTATTGAAATTGATAAGTATACCTTAAAGCCAATAGAGTTGAGAAATGTTTTGTTCGCTTTATGAATCTATTAATCATAGAACAACAGGCTTTGATTATATACTTGTATGTATGACTTTAGCCAGTAAAGAGACTAGGTTTATGTGGTTTTGCATGTATGGTGGTTTGTTTTGTGCGCATGGGGGGGCCAAATTGTGACGTCGTCGCTACATCAGATTTATTTAAGGAGATCAACAGTGGGTAGTTGCTTTTCTCAGCCAAAACGTGTATAATTTAAAGGCCCTTTTACTGTTTAATATGTAACAAGTGTTTTTAAGAAGCATGTATGGATAAAGCCATCTGTTTTGTGTAATTAAAAGTGCTCAGCAGTTCTGTTAATTTAACCTCTTCTTTACTATTTAGATCAAATAATATACATTTGATTTAAAGGATTTTCAAAAATAAAGACATTTAAAAAAATTGTCTAGTGATAACTAGAACCAGAATCAATGACTGAGATTAAATTATTTTCAAGAATATAATATAAAATCTTTAAGAGTATACAACCATGTTTTTATCTCTTCTTTTTAAATAAATACGTTCAACACCATAGTTATTAACAACTTAATCCAAAAAGGAAAGTGTGCGGGAAGGCCAGTGAAGAGAAAGTGCACTCATATTAGCATGAAGAGGATGTGAGAAAGTTACTCTGACAAATCATATTTAGAAACCTCCACACCTATCTTGCACCTGGTTGAGATTTAAACTTTAACCTCCCCGTCACCATTAATTTTATTGGGAAGTTTATGTCCTAGATCAAGAGTTCCCAAAGTGCAGCCCTTGAGCTTCTTGTGTATGGCCTGCCACTGTTTTTATGTTCTATAGTACATCATCATCACCATCATCATCAACTGTTTATCAATTGTCCTGTGGCTGGGTCGGTTTATAGTAAAATGCCTCCATCTTGCTCTATCCTTTCACCATTCTTCCTCCTTTAATTGCTTCCATTCTTCTCCTCTCACTTGAATACTTTTTGTTATCTGCTCCTCCCATCTCTTGGCCTCCCTTGTGGTCTTTTTCTTACATACCTAGTTCCCAACATCTTTTTCGGCATCCTCTCTTTTCCATTTTCATTACATTTCTGTACCATCTCACCCTTGCTCCCTCTACTATCTCATGTACCCCCTGTAAAACCAACTCTTGCTCGAACAATTTCATTCCTAATTCTATTTCTCCTGGTGACAGCTAACATGTTCTTCAAAAACTTCATTCCCATGGCTTCAACCCCAACCTTCCTTGTCTCTTTTATATTCAATGCTCAGGTTTCTGCTGCATGTACTTAATTATGGGTAAGAAGTATGCTCGATACAGCACTTACTACTAACACTTTATTAACAAAGGAATATTAACTTTATAACAATGTAAGCCTATTCTCTTTCATTTAAATTTGAAGTCTAAAAGTACCTAATTCAGGGGTAGAGGTATCACACGAAAAATATTTGGTAGGGAGGGGGGGATAGTGAATTTCCCAACTCAAAGCATTCTGAAGTGTAAAAAATTTTCAAGTGACCAGGTGATAGGGGCAGCATTGAGAACACCATAGGTCTGGGAGAATGGAATACTCCCCATTTAATAGGGTGGCCAGGAGGCTCTCCCGCGAGGAAATTGCAAAATTTTAGGCAAGAATTTGGGCCTTGACTTGAAGTTTTAAGCCACTGTATTTTCAAGGTTGTTAATGGTGGAGTTTTTAAGTTACGAGTGTTAGTTCTTTTGACATTTACTATCATTGCATGTAGGAAAACGAGCAAGTTTTGGCTCATAAAAACTCAGGCCTTATCAAATGACTAACTTAAAACACTACCTAACCTTCTTAAGGCTACTAGAATCTAGCAGGCTAGTAGCCTTAAAAGTAGTAGGGAATGACAATGGCGCTACTAGCCAACTTGATTGCATAAGCTTTTTATACATTCTTCTACAGAAGGCATATTGTTTCAATGTTTTATGAGTTATAAAGTTGGGGAACTTTTGAAGAGTAGGGATCGACAGTTGGTAAATTTAAATTTGGTCTGTTGTTATCCATGTTGTAAAGATCTTTTATTTGAGTAATCATGGCATTCTAGAATTTCCCAACTCAAGATCTATACTCTCCACAAGATTCACAACTTTCAAGCTGTTTCCAACATTGGGAGAGGGGGGGGGGGTTATCACATTACATTAAAAAGCTCCAGCAGCCTCAAACTACACCACTGGTTTTCCATCTTCTCTGCTAAAAACTTGCTCTCTTATATAAATACACTTTTTTTTCCAATAGATGTATTTAGATAAGATAGTTGGTCTCATATTGTTGACAAACTGACATTAAAACATTATTATTATTATTATTATTATTATTATTATGTGTTCGGTCTCATGACAGGTTTATTCCTTTTGTCAGTGAACTTAGACCACCAATACACCCTGTTCTCTGCCTCCTCGTTTAGCTCCTATAATTTTCTTTTCTTTCAAAGCATATAATATTTGAATCCTCCTCTTTCCCTCAACCTTTCCTTCTATGACATCATGCAGAAGACAGTTCTTCCTAAGGATGTGTCTGATCCAGTTGGCTTTTCACCAAAGAATCAAATGCAAAATGGTTCTCTTCTCATTCACTCTTCTTAGGACTTCTTCATTTGTCACACTGTCTGTCCATCTGATTTTCTCAAATCTTCTTCAGCCTCACATTTTAAAGCTTTCTAAGTATTTATTTTCCAAATTACTAAGCGTCCAAATGTCTGCTCCATAAAGTGTGATGCTCTAAATGTAACAATTCCTCAGTTTCTCCCTTAGTTCCAAACTCACCTTGCTGGCTGGTCAGCAGTAACCTCTTCTTGTTGAAAGCTTCCTTGGCCATGGTGATCCTCGGCCTAATTTCCTTAGTGCAGTAGGCACCCTTTTGTCAGCAGACTTCCCGGGTATTTGAACTGCTCTAATCTTTCCGACTCCTGATTTTCAATTTTGATTCTCAGCAGCTCTTCATTTTTTGAAATCACTATCACTTTTGACTTTTCGATGTTGACTTCAATGCCATATCTTTTCCCTATCTCCACCATACAACTACAAATAATTAGCAATGTTAACTTACTTTTCTTTTAAAGGGTTTTGATACAGGCTTGATATAGTTGAATAAGTGTCAATAATATAATAACTTTTCAACTCACTATTTGCCAATTAGCTAAAAAAAAATAGATAATATTTTATGCATGAAATATGAAAAATTTTCCTATACATTTTTTTTTTCATAAGGATTAAGAGAGCTGGGATAATCATGTGTCTTTTTTTTTTAAAAAAAAAGCTTGGGGTAGTTAAATGAAATAATCCAATCCACCCATAATTTATTATTTGATTCCAAAGGTTATTGTATATAAGCAATTTTTGGGGGGGTATAAACACATGAAAATGTTTTTTTATACTAATTTATAACTCAAATGTTTCAACATTGTTACTAGCCTACATATTAATCTTTCTGAATTAAATAGAAAGAGCACAAGCTAAGGCCAGTCATTATTTTTGTAATTTTTATAGCTAAAAGTTTGTTGGTTATTATAAAATATTACTGAGTTTGATTTTTTACATATAGTATTTTCAACAGTTTTAGTATAGTTGGTATGCTCCCATGAGCATATTGGCATTTGATATAAAAACACTTTAAAACAAGAGAAAAATTATCATCAAATTCCAGGATACCTACACCAAACTATTCAATAAGGTTGAGTTTACCATATGTAGAAAATCAAACTAATCCACATCTAATGAAGCAATATTTTATTTTTTTGTTTCTAATATAAAAACAACTTAAAACTGCAAAAAATATTGGCCTTAACTCACATTACCTTCCATCCCACTTTAATCAAATCAAGTTAGAACCTTAAGCTTGTTTTCTTTACTGTAGGCTTGGTCATAACATGGTGTTTTTATTGCAGTGTTATTGAATTAATATAATGGATCATGCTAAATTTAATATTTAAACTAGTTACAAAAATATCACTACCACCCTTATTCCGTTACATAAAAGTTTGATCATGTAATGATTTGCATGTTATTCTTTCCAAACTTTGTAGAAGCGACCATGTTTGTTGCCGCAATTTTGTTTATTTTGTGTAGGTGCAAATCATTTTCTTCGCAGTTCTTGATTTGGTTTTGTTTTTCTGTTTGTTTCCACTGCTTGCCAAATGGACATTTTGGTAAATTATGGTGTATTATAGTGTAGACCAGTTGTATACGGCATCATGTTTTAGACTCTTAGTGGCGGCTGTGTGTGTACGCGTGTGCGTGCTCTCACGCATGAAGCAGTGCTTATAATGCTAGCATGGGGCGGGGCATCTCGCATGTGCAAATTGTTGGAGTTTAACAATATTTATTAAAAAAACTGTTATAAAGTATATTTTAGAAGAAATCTTTTTTTTAATAACTATTACAGTAGAAATTAAACGAGAGAGACTTTACAAGATTTTTTCCCACTAAAGTTGTTATTTATTTTAGTTTGCAATTATTGTTCAGTTGTTAACCAAACATAGATTTTTTATTTTTTTATTTTACTCTAATCTCATCATGGAGTGTAACCAGAGATAACTGCAGCTATATTTATGGTGGTCATTCTGTATTGCTCAAAGTTGGAAAAGTCAGGGTATTCATCGAATTTGCATATTATCAAGAGAATTTTTCTTGAAAATAATGATATGTATAATTGTTGTTATTGTTGTACTGGGTGGTTTTCCTTATTTCGTTCTCTTCCAACAAATAGGAAGGCAAACATTGATTTATGTCTTGAAATATAATATTTATAATATAAAAAATGTTGGAAAATTCTGTGAGTGGCCACCATATATTGTGTGGTTTTGGGATTGTCATTAACAAGCTTTCTTAACATATCAAGTGTAAATATGAAGGTTCTCCTTGCAATTTTTATTAGATTCAAAATAATTAATACTCATAATTAGGAATTAAATTTAGATTGTGATTTGTACATAAGAAAACTTGTCTTCAGATACAATTTGGAGTGTACAACAACAAAATATGCCATGGCAGTAATTTAATTGTATGTAGCACTTTAGTTTCCAGCATTGTGCTACATAAATAGTTCTAGATCAAAAACACTTACTCTATTCAATTTTTTTTAATGTTGTGACACTGGTGATAAATGATGTTAAAGGGTTAAAAAGGAACAGGGTCAAAAAATGAAGTATGTTCATAGTTATAGACTGAGAAATTTAGAAAAAAAAGTTATGTCTCTTTATGCCAAGTTGTTAACACACTTTCTGTTTTAATGCATCCATATCAAGAAATTTGATGCAAAAAAGGTGCCTGCACAGTTATTTTACAGTAGATAGCACATACATCTCCTCTTAAGGTCTTAACTTTAATGGAAAACATATTTTATTTGCCTACTTTTGATGTATATATGAATGGCCTATTTTATAACACTTTTTTTTAATCAATTTTCCATTTAAAGCTTTAGCTTCCAGTATCCTATCTGTATTAATAAAATGAAATGTTTGTCTATCTGTCTGTAATGAGCGTTGTGTGATATCTACCAGGTGGAGAGGGCTGAAATTTTAAAATTAGTAGCCCATGTGCACATCAAAGCTTGAATTTTAAATTTTTGTTAGATTTTTTAGGTTATTAAAAACTGGAAAGAAATAGAATGAGATTTTTTTTTCTGTTTGAAGCAAAGAAAAGCATTGACAGGGTAATGCTGGGTACTTCTGCTAGTATGTTTATAAAATATTACTGAAAGTGATTTTTTTTTCAACCTAGTGCTTGTTTTTTATTTACATGACATATAAATATTGTGTTTATTTTGAAAACTATAGCTCTCATCTTTATTGGAAATGGATAGTGAACCTTTTTAATTTCAACTTATATATCTTAAATTGTTTCCCCTTCAATGTGCAATCTTATAGTTTGTATACTTTCTTGTTGGGAATATATTGTGGGGCTCATTGAGGATAGCTTGTGAATATATTATTGGTGATAAAACAATCCATACAAGATTGCATTTTTTACATACTCACCATGGTTGTACACTTACAAAAATAAACAAATAAATAAATATTTAAAATAAACATCTAGTGATACATTCATAATTTTATCTTTTGATTAAGTTTCTTTCGAACCTTCTATTAGATGCTTATTGGGGTGTTTTAAAAGGCATGTAAATAGATATTCTGAAATAAACTTTTAAAATATGTGGAAGATTTTAATTACATTATTATTTCAATTAGTTGGTGTGACTTTTTTAAAGTATACTCCCAGAATTCCCAGAGTTAACAGCATGCTTTAATTATTTCATACAAACTACAAGAGTTATATTATTCTTAGTGTAAGTAATCTAAAACAAAAATGTAAACTTTTCATATTTTTTTTATTTTGTCGGCGTGTTTACAATACAACAGCTATTAACTATTTACAACCTAATTTCATTAAATACCTATAACTTTTTTAAATAATGCAAAAGTTAATTTGCTAAACAAAGTGTCTCATCTTTTGACTTTTTAGTAGGCTATGTTTTCTATCATAAAATTAACATACACGTTTGTAAGAAACTAAATTGCTTTAGAAAGAATCTCAAAAATATATATTTTTCCAACTTGTTGTCATCTACAATTCTGATCTTAGGTCAGTTCACCAAATAGCCTGCCTCATCCCACAGACAACACCTAATTTAGATATTTAACACAGCTAGTATCAGGTGTCGCATCTTGGTGTGGTTTTCTATGTTTTAGTTTAACCCATTCCTTGGTGCGCTTATAGAACAGCTTTTCGCATAAGCCCAGTAGCCATTTTGCTACTCGTAAGCCCTTACCTTACTAATATTTTTGTTAATCACTTATTTCTATTTTTAATGGCCCTATAATAGTATTGAACTGGTAACTCCATCTATCAGCTTCAATAAAGTATTCGGACTGGCAAAAAGTACAGTGGTTCATTGATAGCTGTAGCATTACAATAACTTATTGTAATAGAACATTGATTCAAACCTGGACCAAAGAACGTTCAGGAAAACAAAAGTATTGTTAAACGCCTGTGCCATGGAAAGGGATAAAATAAAAATTTGATTAAACTGAACCCACTTTTGCTGTGTTCAAACAAAGAATGCAGAAAACCGCACTTCAGTATGTTTTCTGGTTCAAGCATAATTTTGTATCTAACTTCCTGGCTAAAATTGACATGAGATGACAAGATGTGATTTAGTACATATGTAAATATTACAGTAATGTGACATTTTTAACTGCTAGAAAACTACACTTTAAATGAGAAAGTTAAAAATACCTAATCTTATAGTTTACCCCCTATATCAGCAAATTTAGTGTGCTTAATTAACTCTTTATCAGGTGGCCAGCCTTCAAATTGTGAACATGGTTTTTTTCCATGTTGTTGCTTCTCAATTTCTTAAAACTAAAACTTAACCCATTTAATCCTATCTCCTTAAATTCAATACATTTAAAATGTAATAATAGTGGGCATATTGGTACTTTAGTCTACCCAACAAACATACTATTTACAAATAAATATATGCAATCTACTCCAAAAACGGGTGCAACTTAATGCCTTTAAAAATATAAAATTGTATTGAACTGTGCTATTGCGGAGCAAGGCCATTTAAAACTATATCTAAAAAATAATATTGTGTATATTTTTTATATTAAAAAATCCATCAAAAAGTTAAAAATAGGTAAATACTGTGTAGGCTTAGGAAAGTATTCCCCAGAAATAATAAACGTGATTAGACTCAGTTTATTCTTGGTATGAGTAGGTTCTCAAACAAATTAAGCTATTTGAGTATAAAGTTTTGCAAGAACAAGCTTTAGAATGCTAAAAATTTTTATCAAAATCCACACAAATTTTGTTTTGATAAATAATGATTGCATGTGATGGCTAAATTAACAAAGAGTATAACTAAACTTTAAATAGTATAAAGTTTAGTTCATGATAAAAATGACCAATAGTCAACTTGTGTGTTAAAACTAGTGATAACTGTACCTTTGGGCACATGATCTAAATGTCAGGCTCATTTTATATTTTTTTTCTTGTGAAGGGGAGGTTGGAGGTTAAATCTTGTCCGGGTGTTTTCTGATGGCCATTTTTCCTAAGTGGTTTCCCACTCTCTCTCCAGCCAAGTGTGCTATCTTTTCTATAAATTCATTCTTCCTTACTACACTATTAATTAATTAATTTGAATATGGTCTGTTTTGTATTTTATCTTGCGTCTTTATTATATTGTATATTTATTTGAATTAGTTAAATAGTAGTTATATACATGTTTAATTTTAATTATGACTATTTAGCATATGCATTTTTCTAAGCAGCGCGTTTGGGCTGTACACTCTTGTACTAATTACGCTAATGGGTTAGTGATGAAGAAGGTTGAATTTAGGGTGAGTGTACCCACATTAGTTTAGAAATAGAGTGGGAAACCATAAGTAAAACTCATGCTCAGTACACCTGACCCAGATCGAACCATGATCTCTCTATCATTGGCAGTCTAATCTATTGTGAAAGAGATGCTTCAGACTATGTGTCCACAGAAGCGGGTCATTTAAAATTACTTGACACTTTTATAGTTAAACTATTTTTTTGTTAGAAGGCTTCCCTACCAACATTTATGATTGGCTGGATTTACCATGTTAGGTTTTTAAGTGTGAATCTAAGAATTCGAAAACAATATAACAGGAAAATGGGTGCATTGCACACATCTACTTATTAACTCCTTTTATATTTCTGATTATGAAACAAGCTTTAAGGCATAATTTTATATTTTGCACAATGCCGCAGCAGTTCATTCTTTTGGGTGTCGCGAGTTGCCATGTACAAGTAAGCTAGTTGGGCCGTCTTGTGTGTTTCTCGAACAGGTGGAGAAGCCCGTGACAGGTGGACTGTCACATAGCACCAGGGACCAATGGGAGATTGAGCGATCGTCTCTCAAGTTTGTGCGCAAGCTGGGCCATGGCCAGTTTGGGGAGGTGTGGGAGGGGTTGTGGAACAACACCACACCTGTTGCCATCAAGACACTCAAACCCGGGACCATGGACCCCAAGGACTTCCTTGCGGAGGCACAGATTATGAAGAAGCTGCGGCATACTAAGCTCATACAGTTGTACGCTGTCTGTACCATGGAGGAACCTATATACATAATCACCGAGCTCATGAAGAACGGGAGCTTACTCGAATTCCTGCAAGGTTGGTGTTTACACTGTTTTAACTATTAGTATTAGCAGCAGAGTTGGGTCCATTCTGGCATTGTGGACTTTGAACCGAGAGGTTCAAACTTGATCATCACCTTGACCCACTACTTACCAAGCAGATGTATCCCAAAATATAAGTGAACAGGTTGAGGACAAGTTTTAAGGTACATACCTACATTTTACTAGGGAAAATGTAAATCACATTGCAGTAGGGGGATAAGAATCTCTCCTTGAGTCGAGAGGATGATCGTGTCCGAGCCTTCCGCTTAAGAGCACGTCTTACCCCATAAATAGCACCTAGCCTATAGTATGATAGAAATTACTGTGGATAGGTTCGGCGCTAACGCAATATTTAATTCTACATTGCATCATTTCAGAATATGGTTCATGCCATAATTAAGTCTAAAAGAGTCCAACAAAACTATTTTTCCCCAACAACCCTATAGTTTGAGGTTTAATAATAGAAAAAAATGTGTGAAAATATCACATCGGCTCATTTTAGATGATTTTTTAAGCATATTAGCAAAGCTATGAGACTCGACTTGATGAAAAATGGCTCTAGATTTAGTCTTCCTCTAGAAAATAGTAATTTTTTTATAGGCTCACAACAGAAAATTTTAAGACGTTTAAGAACCAGCGGCGAGCTTTTCTCTTTACCTTAAGATAAGATGCTAACCTAGTTTTCTTTCCCCATTTTCTTATTGACATGACAAAGAGTAGCTGTAAGTGAAGGGTGAAAGGGAGTAAAAAAGATTGGGCAAAATAAAGACATAGTTGCAGAAAACAACACAGACCCATGTATTTTAAGCAATGTGGCCTGACAGCAATTGATACTTTCTCGCTGACAGAGGTGGCCACCTTAAAGTAAGAAATACAGCTCGAATTACACACCCCATGTTGCATCCTACTTTTGAAAAACCACTATAATTGAGAGCAGTGATCTGTTTTATCATATTTTAAAAATACAAAAAAAAGGGGGGGGGTTATTATTATTATTATTATTATTATTATTACAATCATACCCAGGTTTCTAGTGTTGTAAGGGCTTTCTGACTAGAGTAGATTCTGGAACACTTGAAGTAGCCAGTATTCTAATCTGAAACCCCTAATAGTCCTTGGTGAGGATAATTTTAGAACTTTAGTCCTGAAATAAATAGGGTGTTTTGAGGTAGACTGGACAGAACTAGCTTGAAACAGGGTTAGGTGGCATACTTTAGAAGTGTGGGAATGAACTTTTGAGTTCTTAATGCCTTAAAGTAAATATAGTACATTCACGACACCCGCCTCGGTGGCGTAGTTGGCTAACGCGCTTGTCGTGTTGAGCTCGACCGCCGAGGACGGGGAGATCGAGGTTCGAATCTCGGTCGGGTGAACTGAGGGTGGTTTTTCCTAAATGGTTTTCCACTCTACCTCCACGCAAATGCGGGTTCACTTCCTCTAATTCAACCTTCCCAATTCCTATTCCATCAGTGTAATTAGTACTTAAAGCGTATAACCCGAACAGGTAGTAAGACGCGGTGCTAATTATTATTATTATTATTATTATTATTATTATTATTATTATTATTATTACATTCACGACCTTAGTTTACTTGGATGACAGCTCTAAAAGTTAATAGAAATAGTCCCTAATGTATCCCTATGCCAACAGCAGACATCTGTCATGTCCTTGGTTAGCTGTATTGAAAACATATGGTAATGTATGAATGTGATAGGTAACCACAGTAATTTAGGCCAATATTATTTATTTATTTGAGGTCAGACACAGCTTATTTATCATTTTTTTCCACTTAAAAAAATATATTATTCACAAAGTCTTAACAAATATAGCTTCAAAATGGCGGCCAACGAATCTAAACTATGTGATTGAACATGACAGAAACAAGTCCTTTACAATTATGCACTCATGTATGAATACAAGTATTTAATTCAGATAAATATTTCTAAATACAATAAAATAATAATAAAATAATTTATTATAGATTAATAAAAATGACAAGTATTTTCCCTTTTCCAAGTAAATACGATACCTGTATTAAAAGGTATTAATGTATGCACTATATTACACATTATAGATAATGAAGAATACTTACTTTTAATAAGTACTTTTTATTATGTTTAAGGTGACCAGGCGGTCTAGATGTAAGGTGTTGAACTTCTGTTCTGGGGTTCAATCCTCGGTCCCAACACAGATTTAACTGATTGCCAAACCCTTCCTTCACCTCTGACAAGACATGTATTTATAACAACATGTAAATGTTTAGAATGCCAGACCTCCACCGTGATTCGGATCCCACGTTAAACTGTAGGTCCTCCATTTCATCTCACAATTACCCTACCTTTACAAATTAGCGTAAGTGTGTATAACCTGAATGGGTAGTAAGACGTGGTGCTAATAATAATAATGTTTTAAATATGGTTTAGAATTGGGTAAAAATAAATTATTAAAAGTATTGAAATAGTGTGAGAAAACTTAAGTTTACATCATTTTAAATGTAACAGTGCTATTTTTACAAGTGTTGGCAACCCAAAACCTAAATATATGATTTTTTAACTGTCATCCAGGTAAAAACCTATCCTGAATAGACTTTATAAGTCAATATTAATTAAGGCTATTTTGAGACATTCATTATGTTTTCATACACTCATTATGTTATTCCTAATAGAATGTGAAATAATACTTTGAGCAATGTTTTAAATTCATTTAAAACTGATCATTATTTGAAGAAAATAACTATTTCATGGTGACATTATTTTCATTCGTTAATATAGTTTTAGGTCATGCTTTGTCTAAATACCCCTCTGTTCCAAAGCACACCAGACTAAATTTGTATTCATAAAAAACATATTTAATTGTAGTAAGGAACAATATATATTCTAAATTGATAAAAATAGAATTAATGTTACCTTGCTCTTTCTATTGATTCTATTTTTATCAATTTAGAATAAATTTGTATTGCTATTATGTTGCACCATATTGGTAAGTAGCTACAGTCGAAAGTTGGGTTCATTATTTTGTGTGGTTCATAGGAAAGGGTCGGGCACTAAAGCTGCCCCAATTGATTGATATGGCAGCCCAGATAGCTGCAGGAATGGCTTACCTGGAGTCGCAGAATTACATTCACCGAGATTTAGCAGCAAGGAATGTTCTCGTCGGTGACAGTAACATTGTTAAGATCGCGGACTTTGGGTTGGCCAGACTCATCAAGGTAATTGCATTGTCTCCATTAAATTGGAGCTTTGTTTAAATCATGAAACAGAAATATTAGAATAGAATTTATATATCTAAATTTATATAAAATTTTGGTAATAGATTGTTAGTTTTATTAAGTAATATATAAGTGTATAACCCAAACAGGCAGTAAGACGCAGTGCTAAAAAAACTAATGTGAAGTGAGAGTGAACATGAGCTCAGGTCTGTACTTTTACAGTTTTTTTAACAAAAATATTTGGTTAAAATTAATAATGTATTGCTTCACTGTGTATGTTTAATTTAATTTGTGTTATAAAAATTGCAAACATGTTCCTGTTCCCTTCCACCCCACCTAAAAAAGGAATGGAATACCAACTATGCTATAATACACATTAGTATGGTATTAAAGATATGCATATATCCTATATTAATGTGCCACATGTGTATGTGTGTAGGAGGATGAATATGAAGCACGTGTGGGAGCACGATTCCCCATCAAGTGGACTGCTCCTGAAGCTGCTAACTACAGCAAGTTCTCCATAAAGTCTGATGTATGGTCTTTCGGCATTCTGTTGACAGAGTTAGTCACATATGGCCGCATTCCCTACCCAGGTACATTTACTATTGTTTTATATCAGTCTTTACTCTCATTCATTGCAAGGTTCCTACGGTCTGGAAAGTCAGGGGGGGAAATAAGTCAGGGAAGCTATAATAAGTTAAGGGAAAGTCAGTAAAATGACAATCATTTCCTGGATGGCATTTCTCCTCTTCCACTCTCTAAGTTGATACAAGTGTCAATGGATGGCCCAAATGTCAATTTAAAGTTTATAACGCTTCTTCAGGAACACATCAAATCTGTCACGGACAATGAACTATGTAGTTTGATAAATCTGGGAACATGTGGGCTTTGTGTTGTTCATGGTTCCTTGAGAACAGGAGTGGAATCTGTCGATTGGGATATAAGTAGCTTATTGCATCACATGTACTACCAGTTCACTGACTCTCCAGCTCATCGAGCTTTGTTTACCCAGTTGACAGTGTGTACAGCTTTTCCATTGACATTATGTGGTTTGCGGTGGTTAGAGAATGCAACGTGCTTTAAAGGACATTACAAATTTGGAACTATGTTGTTAAGTTTCTCAAAGAAGCAAAACTTCCTAAAACAAAACCTGTAGAAACACTGAAAAGAGGATCCTGTGAATCATTCCTGAAGTGTAAACTAGCTTTCCGCAAAACAATTGCAGATGAATGTCAGCCTTTCCTGCAACGGTTCCAGACATCAAAACCAATGACGCCATATATTTTTGAAGCTGTAGAGAAACGTTTAAGATACCTTATGAATCGTTGAATGAAACAGGATTTGATGAAGTGCACAGGTCCAAAGTTACTGTCAAAAAAAAATTGATCCATAGCAAAAATATTGCTATAGGATTTGCAAAAAAGCATTTTTTAGGAAAAACTGCAATCACAGTCACAGAAAGACAAAAACTAGAATTTATACTCAAGTAGCACAGTTTGCTAACCGCCATGATTGCAAAATTACAAGAAAGAAGTCCCTTAAAACAGGAAGCTGTAAGAAGTTTGTCTTCATTGGATCCTTGTGTTATTCAACATTCACCTCAACTGGGCCAGAAGAGATTTTTTCTTTTGGAGGAACTCAACCTCAAAAAATCTCAGCTTCAAGAAATATTTCTTCCTTGTGATCACTTTGGTGATTAAGTAGGACTTTACACTATTTAGGGTAGCTTTTTAATAGGAGATGCAATCTACAAAAATCTTTGGGAAGTAATAAAGATTTGTCTTGTCTTGTCGCATGGGAATGCAACTGTTGAAGGTGGTTTTTCAGTCAATAAATCTTTACTGGTTGAAAATATGCATGAAAAGACAGTCACTGCTCAGTGTCGCATTCATGATGAGATACAAGAAACAGGAGGGATTAAAAACATACACATTAGCAAAGAGATGTTGGATTATGAGAGAGGTGCTTGGAAACCCTATCATGAATACTTGGAGATGAAGAAGCAGGAAAGAATTGAAGAAAACAAGAGTGCAGAAAAGAGGAAATTACATATACAAGTTATAGATTTAGAAGGAGAAAGAAAAAATTACTGATGGCAACTGAAGAGAAACAAGAATCAATAAAAGTGGAGTCACAAGAACTGAAGAAGAAACAAGCTTCACTTTATTAAATATAGAATAGTTTCTTATTGTATGACTATTGTTATAATTTTAATAAAAACAAAATTGACTTGAGACATGAATAATAAGAAAGCAGACATGGTTCCTCCTGTTGTGAGCTATTCAGTTCAGGAAATATACAGGTTTGGTAAAATAAAACTGAAATGATACCAAACTTTTTAGTATGTTCTTAGGGTCTTGTTATTTAGTACGTATTTCTGCACATGATACCAAAGTGAATCAAGTTTGTTACAACTTTTTTATAGGGTTAGATATATTTTATTATTTCTCCATCATTTTCCCTGAACTGATTGGCAAGACATCTGCTTCCTTATTCTTACATGAGAGGCGAGGAAAGGTCGACTGTAGGGGAGGAGGAGGCCGAAATAAATGTAATTCAAATTAATATTTTCACATGTATAATACCCTAGAGCTATTATAGAAATTTTATGAGAAGTTGATCAGGAAATTTAGAAAAATAACCAGGGAAATTTTTTTTTGCTAAGATCTGTAGGAACCCTGCATTAGCATAATTTTTACTTAGGTTTTATCTTTAAATTTTATATTTTCACTTTATACTTACTAATTAATAAAATTATTAACTAAGTAAATAGTGAGGTTTGTAAAACATATACTAACCTTTTTTTTAATACATAATTGAAATTTTTTTTAGCAAATTTCAAAAATAAATTTGTCATACAAATAGTGTACTACATAAATTGATTCTGATCGAAAGGTAAGATGTTCACTCCTAAGCAGCTGAATTAGTATCAGTACAACACCTGTTTCATTACAGGCATGACGAACGCAGAGGTATTGCACCAGGTGGAACACGGTTATCGCATGCCCTGTCCACCAGGCTGCCCCAACTCTTTGTATGACATTATGTTGGAGTGCTGGCATAAGGACCCCATGAAGAGACCCACCTTCGAGACTCTGCAATGGAAACTAGAGGACTTCTTCACCATGGAAGGCTCTGAGTACAAAGAAGCATCAGCTTACTGAGACCACGCCCACCTCCCGGAATTTCCCTACTCGCTGAGGCTTCGCCACCCATCGCCCAGTGAATAGGCCGTCCGGTCAGGTGGGTCCTGTGACATGCGTTAGTTACAATTTTTCCGTCTTGAACATTGGAGAGGGGGTCAGCATGAAAGCTGTTTTTTTATTCTATAAAGCATTTTATACATGCATACTTTAATTGGTTTTTTTGTGTTATTTTTAGTATACAAATGGGTCCTCATTTTTCATACATATTTAGAAGAAAAAAACTTAATTCGAATCAAAATTACTTTTCTGATTTTGTGTTTTTGGTGAATATAAATCTATTAGTGCGTCCAATGAGTAATTTTAACAGCAATATATCCTAAGATTTATTTTTTATGGTGTTACCCCGTTTCTTGGAAGACGTTTTCCTGTCTCATCATCCTGTGTATAATAGCACAAAACATTAAGATGATATTCCTGGTTTTATGCCAAATACATTTAAACGACTTTGGCTGTGTGGTGTGGACTGGATAGTTTCTGCGGTTAAACTTGCAGATTTTCCTTTCTTGAAGAATTGTGAATAGCCTCCATCATCTTTAAAACCATTCTTTTTTTTCAGAATGAATTGTTTACTAGGAATATTAGAAGATAATTTTATGCAATTCATGTATGTGGAAACTCAATGTTTAGTATTAGTTTTTAGTTGTTTTTTTTAAATAATTTTACTGGAATTAAATGTAACATTTATAAGTCCTTTTCTCGAATATTAATCCTTTTCAATATGTTTGTTTTAAAAGACTGTGAATTGGAAATATTTGATGAATGATTTTGTAACCATAACTTTTTTTTTTTATCTCAAACTTTTTTCCGATTCTCGATTCCTATTTCAAATCCTCAACTTTTTAAAAAGGTCCAATTTTAGTTAGTGTAAAAAAATTTAAAGTCAAATTAAAAGAAATTTGTTTAAGGCTTGGTACCCCAGACAAATTAATGATAATTTGTTTATCATTTCCATTACATCATGAATAACAAAGAGAACACTTGTGTGGTAAGTTAATTATATTAACATAAGTTTGACTTTTTTTTCTTGTCTTCAATAACACAACCCATCGGTCTATATAATTCCTTTTACCAATTACTTACAATTGTTATATCAAGTCAAGGTCTTTATTATTGTATTTGAGATACTTTTTTGATATTGTATGAATCTCGAGTCTCTCAAATACCATAAGATTCAAGGGAATCGAGGATTTGAGCATCCTATGTCTAGTAAAACACATTAATTATTAATATCGTTTAAGACAAATATATTTTAATGAATGCAATTTTTAGTTTGTATAATTATTTTATTGGAACTAGTTTTATTTACTTTGAAAGCTGAGATCAGTTAAATTCTTGAGAATGAGTTAGAATGAAATTGATCTAAAACCTAAACTGTATATAAGTACATAAGCACATAAGCTCATTTACATTCGTAATTTCTATAATTATTTCATTGAAACTAGTTAATTTGCTTTGAAAGCTAAGATCAGTTAAATTCTTGAGAACGAGTTAGAATGAAATTGATCTAAAACCTAAACTGTATATAAGTACATAAGCTCATTTACATTTAAAAAAAGATTAATATCATTTCTCTTAGCATGCTTAGTTGAGAATATAATTATTTTCATGTTCGAATTATATTAGTAACTTAAGGTTTTCCTTCTCATCTTTCCATTTTTTTTATGCCAGACTATGAATAGTCCTAAAGTGCCAACATTTTAGACATTTTTACAGCAGAGGTGATGGGAATCATTCATACATTATGATTTTGATTGTTCATGTCTCTTATTTTCATTGTGTGAGCTCAAATAGTTTAGAAGTTTGAGTGTGAATAATGTGTTGGAATGTCCAGCAGACTGCGAAAAGGGGAAATATTTAAGAATGTATTAATAGGTCACTCTCTTAATCAGAAGAATTGTAACAATCTACCTATGCCTCCCAGTAGGGTATCATTTTGAATGTATATATCCTTCAGTTATTGTGGTTCGAACCTGAGGAAATAATAGCAAACATTTTTGGGGCTCATCATGGGTTCAATTCCTGGTTACTTTTCGAGGGAAGTAGGCTCGCTACAGGCTACTTATCACTAGAGATATGAAAGTTACGAGACAGACTTTGTGCTAGACCATATAACCAGAATAAATTCTAAGGTTAATACAGATTAAAGTCTCTGAAAATAGTGTGGAATTCTAAACTGTTTCCACAGTTGTTGTGTCAACACGGACTGTGCTCTCGCAGAACAAATATCAGGGATGCGGAGGTCCAAGAATTTAGTAACGAATTCAAACTCGAATAAATATTGGAATAATACTTGCTTGGAAACAACATGATATTGAGAAATTACTGGTAGAGTTGAAAATAAAATTGAGTAAGAAGTTTATAATCAATTTTAGTTAACTCAAATACTAAGGGAGGGTCCTTGGTTCATGTCACAGAATTTGTGAAATAGTTAGAAGAATATTTGCAAATTCATTCAAAAGTTAAAAAATAAACTTGATGCTAACATAAATTATACAGTGCATTATAATTAATGTTTTAAAAGCAGTGGTCAAAGATCCCGGGTTAGATTCCCGGTGGTTTCGGATTTTTCTGTGAAGCAGTGGGTCTAGAACTAGTTCAAACTTAGCCTCGTGATAACAAATGAGGAGCTATTTGAATAAAGAAGTAACAGCTCTGGTTTCTAAAACTGAGCTTAACAGCCAGAGGGTTCGTTGTGCTGGCCACATGACACCCTCTATCCACAAATGTTGGCACCATCATTACTAACTGCAGTGGTCTCTTGGTCGGCATAGCTTGATTTTGGGCTCAAGCCATGGAGTTATGATTTTTGCATTACTTATAAAACCATTTAAACACCAAAGAGCTATAGTAATGTTTTTATATATATTTAGGAAGAAAAGACGAAATAACCTGATATCCCTTTTATGAATATGTTAGAAAAAATGTACATATTGGTTGGGTATTAATGAGTGAAAATTAATATTTATTTAGACTAAAAATAATTTTAAAGACGTTGCCTACCTGTGACGGCAGGTAAAGATAGGATTTTACATGTTAAGGAGTTTATGTTTTATTCAGCTAGTTTTAAAGAATAAAGTTGTAACAAAAACCATAAATACTCTAATCATTGGATAAAATTGTCTTACAGTGTCACATTATTATTTTCATCTTGAAGTAGCATTTTTTGAAAACGTCTTTTTTATAAATCATTTACAACTTAAATATGATTTGGCTCAGTCACAAAAATGGCCAGGATTAGATTAAAAAAGTATGTGGAAGCATTTGTCTATCTAGGATAGGAAACAAGAAAAAGGTAATTTTTAAAAATAATTTGGCGTTTTTAAGGTGCGAATAGTATAGTGAGTATAAACTCATCAGAGGAAGAACGGAAGTGTTATTAATAAACAATAGGCTTCACAGGGTTAATGGCTCATTTTATTCCCTCGCTTTCTATTTCTTACATTTTTCTAAGTGTGATAACACTTAAACTGCTTAGGTGCTTCAAGTTAAGATGCAACCCGCTTCACAAAATATCCTCTAACTCTCCAAGTAGACAACATTGTTAAGGATTGCCAACAACATTTCTGCTGGACATTCAGTTGTGTGTGTTTTTGAATTGGTATGAACTGACTTGCAACTTAAAACTGTATCTTAGGAGAGGAAAAAACTATCACATAGTGTTTTTTTTTTGTATTTGATTTTTCCATCCCAATATCTTTTGTGATCTTTAAAAATTTAAGGCTTACATTTGTTTATGTCTTAATGTCTTGTATACAGAGTTTATAAAAATATATGTTTGCTTTATTAGTGTTATACTTATTTGTAGTTGTTTGATTATGTCTATGATTGTACCAATGTTTTCTTATGTAATGTATTTGGTAAAATTTTATAAACTTTCCATATACAGTATTAAAATAAATAAATATATATAGAACTCTAAAAGTGCATCAAAAGACTATCCCATATCTAAGGATTTAACATAATTGAAATTACCAAAGTATTTGAAATGCAAATAACCATGGTCCAATTTTCATAGGAAATGCTTGATCTGACCGCTAAAAGCTACTGAATCAGAGGGCCACGTGGACATCTGTAAGTTCTTTAGTGGGCCTAATGTGACAAATCTAAATTTACTAAATAATAAACTTTATTTTCACACAAAAATACAGTCATATAGCTACCGTAATTACCTTAATCACATGCTTATGCTTGTACACATGTAACATTATATTTGAGGTAGCTCATTTGTTCACATGTTTAAAAAAAAGCACTCATTATGTATTAAATTTGTAATTTTTGTTAGTAAAATCAGGAAAGCTTTAAATTTGTGTGCTGACCGCACAAATTAACGTTGTCTACCACCTCCCTCATATATCTATCTCTATCTATATATGTAGGTAGGTAGGGGTACATATTTCATAAGTGTAAAAGAATTTAATAGGTAACAAAAATAGATTTATTATACAAATAACAAAATGGTGATATGGGATTACAACAGCTAATGATGGGACTTAACAACTCCAAAAACATAGGATCTACTCGTAGTACGGGAAAAGAACATGTCCAGGGTGACATAGCAATAGTCAAATGGAAGTTAAGTTGATAGTGGGTATAGCATTTCAAGACAGCCGGGCTAGCACCAGACTTCCACCAGGAAGATCTAAAAAAAGAACATGGAGAGTTAGCAACATATAAAGTAAAACGGCTAATCTTTAGTTTTAGATTTACCAAGTTACATGTAGGACAAGCTACCTAGCTTGACTAAACAAAGGAACAACATCCAAAATAATAAACGGTATGATGACCATAGTTCAATTACACTAGTCGATGACTGACAAACAGGTGTCTATACAAAGTTGTACTATGGCCGGTTCTTTCCCAGTGGGTACTGCCAGAGCACTCGATAGTACATTTAAACAATAACCCACTCCCTGGGGTATATATCAAATCTAGTACACACTAACTTTCAATACTTGGACTAATGAGGAGCCAACAAAGGGCAAATGAAAATACTATCTGTGCTGGCCACTATACAAAACTAGCTGTGTTCTACACTTTGTGCACCCAATATAGTAACACAGAAAAAGGGTTTGGCAACAAGAATGCTGTGAGATACTGACCTAGCTAGGTCCTCAAATAAAGGCATTAGACAACCTGTGAGTAGTCCTACAAAATTTGAACACGTGAACTTAACATTCACGGTACAATGACATATAGTTAAGTCATGAGGATTTAAAACTAAATAAAGAACTCGTGGTGAAGAGGAAGCTTAAAGTTAGCGACTAAGAAAACATAGTCATATAGACTAACTATACAAGTCTGAAGGACTTGGAAACACAATTGTCATTCCGACAAATTAAACTAAGTCCGAAGGACATAGAAAAGTGAACATAGTCCACACCCACGTCCTAACCATCGTGGTCAGCATTATCTTCTTCAGGTTCTATAGCAGAGGTTCTTCCTTCGAGGATATCCAAAAATGAACTATAAATTTGTGAACCTAGGGATCACCCATTTTATACTCCTTTTCTGACTAGCAAATTGGGTATGTAAACAAGGAAAAAAGAGATGACAAGTGGGAGGGGCGGGTGTCGGACCAGAGGATAAAGAAGTCCACTAGGAGAGTGTCCATAGCTCGCGCCATCGGATTAGTAATATGCAGGTCTTTCTTCAATGTTGAGTTCAAGGGGTTAGACGTTCGTTGAAACGTCTTCTACTCCGCCATACTTGCAGAACAGTTGGTGAAAACATGTTAATCAAATCCGGGAACATCCATGTAATGTGAGTAGAACATAAATAATATTATTGCAGAATATATCATTTTAATTTTCTTCTTCAGATTCCTTTATATTATTTTAGCATTTGGTGCAGTATAGTTTGTAGAAGTCATTTGAATTAAGTGACATGCTATAGTTGCGGGCGATAGTTTGCCCACGGCTGTAGTAGATCTACTTTCACTTATTCATGTATCAATCATTTAACCTGCAGCTATTACTTTTGATATAAATTATTAATGTTGCCTGCATTTTTTTTTTTTTTCTAAAAGTTTCATCCTACAAAATATCGAACTACCAAAGGCTCTAAAGCCACCATCCCTTAAATTAGACCAAAATAAACTTTAAGGTGCACTTAAGCAAATGAGAATTTTTAGAATTTTATCAAACAGTTATTTGCTTGGGATTTTGAAAACTTGATTGAATATTTTCATTTTATTGAACTGGTTTGTTTTAATTCTATAACCTTGTACTTTCTCTCAACCCCTCGGAGAGATAAGTATTGTTACCGTTAAAAAAATTGAACCAGGAGCTTGATAAATGTCGACATTTCATGGCTTCCTGAAAGTGGTTTTCATGATGCAGTCCGTATCTCGGCCTATAGCCAAAACCGTTTTACCGATCAGGCTAAAACTTGGCATGTAAGGTTTTCATAAGGTTCCCCCCCACCCCCCAAGTAGTTTTTGGAATTAGATATCTAACCCTAAAATTAAGGAAAGTTAACTGAAGGCCAAAGAGAAAAAAAAAACAATTTTCTTGGGATCCACTATAAAATTTTTGCTTATTATTCTTTTATTTAAGCATTGTTAAACATTTAAAATTAAATGGTAAACCTCGTTTTCTCGTTAAATGACTTTGAGGGTACTTTACAAAAGCATAAATTTCCCAATTTTTATCATAGCTTCACAACTATTTTAGTTACAAAATAACTTATCACTAATGTTGTAGTACTATTAAAAATAAAAATCTGTTGTAATATGATTATCATACAGTTTCTTACCACTGACAGGGTCTCTCTCGAACATAAGACTCTCCATTTACTCCTGTCCTCTCACCACCTTTCTTCCACCTCACCGGCCCAATTCACTCCTCTCCTCTCCACACTCTCTTTAGCCATCTGTCCCTGGTTCTTCTTCTTGATCTCCTGCCTGCCACCTCCATTTTGAGCATCTTATTTGGACTCTTCCCTATCTCCATCCTCTTCACGTGTTCATACCACCACAATCTCACCTTTTCTATCCTAGCCTATTCCTCAGAAATTTCATCTTGCATACCTATATCTTTCTTTACCCAGGTTTCTGATCCATACTGCAATATTGGAACATAATACACTCTGTACATCACTCCTTTGGACTTCTGCAGTACATCTTTACTCCAGGCCAGGCTTATGACGGTTTAGTAAAAAGCCTCCCTTTTTCTCCCCAATTTCTCTCATTTCTTTCTCTTTTCTGTGTCCCACTTCTCCAGACACTTGAAACTTTCCACTTTGTTCAGTTGTCCTCCTGATATTACTCTCCTCGTGTGCTTATTTTTCCTTCTGTGTTGTAATCATCAATTTGTTCTTCTTTACATTATTAAACTTGTAAATTTTTTTAAAGATTTGAGATTCGAAAGAAAATTTAAGATTCGGGTTCACCCCATCTCTAAAAAATTATTTCAAGATATAGTATAGTCTAAATAATTCAAGGTGGATGGGATTGAGATTACCTCAGAGTACCGGAAACTTGGACTAGATTGAATAACATGGGGGAAATTAATAGAGAGAGAAGAAAGGGTAGTTGTCGAACCGACAAACATAATTTACAAAAAACTAACCACTATTCACAGTATAATGACTGTACAAAAGGACCTAATTTGGAAAATAAAGCAAACACATTCAACACAAGTAGAAATATATTAACATTACCAAAGTTGTAACTTAAATGTTCTATTTTTAGACCCCGGGGGGGGGG
>CABEEJ010001544.1:67353-94035 GCA_901482245.1 Timema douglasi
GATCAATTGACAATCTCCTCAAATGTTGCAACAAGCAACTATTTTCCAAACTTTTCTTTTTCTCTTAGAGGGTTTGGATTTAACGAACGCCCAAGTTATTGAGATCAATGTATATTAAAATGTATGTGTTGGCACTGAGTTTTTTCTCTATATTAAAAGTAATTTTTATTGTAATTTAATCATACATTATTGAACAGTGGAATTTGAATTATAGGTGGGTTCCCACAGCAAGTAAACCTGGTTTGACTTAGCTTTCACTTACAGACAAAAAAAAAACTACTGAGAGCTTCAGTCCAATTTTCATAGCGAGATTATATTTTATGTTTATTTCCAGCTTCAAGTCTTACTACCCATTCGGGTTATACACCTATGTACTAATCACGCTAATGTGTGAGTGATGATGAAAGTTGAATTAGAGGATTAGTCTATTGGGAAATTAGAAAATCATTTAGAAAAAAAACTCTGTGCACTCAACCTGGATTGAATCTTGACCTTCCTGTCATCGGCAGCCAGTCTACTGTAAAAGTAGCTCTTTAGAGCATGTAGCCACTTAAGTGAATTTCATAGCGAGAGACTTTTAGAAAATAAATATTTTTTTTTCTAGTCCCCACTGATAACTCTTTAACAATTTTATCCAGGGCATTTGGAAAATAGCACTATGCTAAGTCATGGTTTAAATTAGAAGGCATACCAAGCATACCTTAGAAATACTGGAATAGAAACAATAAAACATTTAAAGGCAAAAATCTCTAAGAACAAGTTTTCACTGTCATAGATAGCTTCTTCAGGTTGAGAGATTAGACTGATGCTCTTGGTTGTACTGTAAGGTTCACTGGATATTGCAGTTCAACCAAGATCATCATCAGTCTACTATCTCAACCTGAAAAAGCTACCTGTGACAGTTAATTATTTATATAAGGTATTTAACATGCACTTTATAATTTGACCAGTTATATCAACACACGAGAATTACTATGAGTGAAAGGGCCTACTAATTTTGCCAGAAAAGTTATTTTCACATACCTTACAGGGTTCTTTTACATGCCACACCTGACATGGGACTGACGGCTTTACTTCACCTCTGAAGGGAGTTGTGCTACAAATTTTTATCGCTCAAGAAATATCTGTTGACCACGGCTGGGTTTGAACCCATAAACATCGGATCCTTAGACGAGCACTTTACCCCAAGACCCCTGAGGTTGATGCCTGTGACAATGAGAACTTGTCTCTAGAAATGTGTTTTTTAACGTTTAAACAATTTCCATTCCAGTATCACTTACAAAATATAAGTAATTTGTTACAAAATGATTAAAATAATTAAAATTGAAAGCTAAAATTTGATATAATGTCATTGTCATGCAACTTTGCATAAAGAATAACACATTAAAAAAATATTGAAATATGATACAACTAATAATGATAAAATTATTGGTCGGATTAGTTTAAGTTAATCATGGACATAAGTAAATACAATGACATTCAAAATAGTATAAAATATTGTTCAAGTATATTGAAATTGATCAAATGGTTTGATTAATATGTAATGACTAGTTATTTAAAACATGAATCTTATCTCCTGGTGATGAATTGGCATGTTTCGGTGACAAGCAACTAGTTTTGAAATTCCAGTATATATGAAAGGTACTCAGAGACGAACAATCCCTATTTCAAAATCATAAAATGATATAAAGTTAGGGTAGGCCCAGGTCTGTCATAGTTAAACATTTTTACATCAAGAATCAAGTGTATTGACGCATAAATCCTAGTATATACTAAGGATGGGACCCTAGAACCTACAAGGAATATTCATGGATTAAAGACTCAAACCATAATCATTTTTTAAAGGTATTAAAATAGTTAAATAGTTTCTTGTGGTTAAAACCAAAATAATTACAGGAAAAACCTAACAACCAAACCCCATATCATTAATTTACCATTTAATGTAAACAAAATCAGAAGTGAAGGAAAAAATTCTAGTTATTGGGAAAGTTAAACACTTATGCTTACAATATTTTCTAAAATTCAAATTTTAATCAGGGATTTGATGGCAAAATGAAGTTTCAGATTTGAAAAAAATTGATTTGATCCATCTTTAATACACGTGCATACACACATTACATTTTTTGAATGACCTATACCACTGTCAACCTCGGTGGTCTTGGGGTAAAGTGCTCGCCTCAGGACCCAAAGTTTGTGGGTTCGAACCCAACAGAGACCGAAGGCTTTTTCTTGAGCAAGAAAAAATCATAGCTCAACATCCTTCACAGAGGAAATAAAGCCGTTGGTTCCATGTGGTATGTAAAAGAGCCCTGGAAGGTATGTGAAAATACCTCCTGGCAAAATTGGTAGATCATTTCACCTCACTCGTAGAATTTAAGAGGTACAAGTAATCAGCCTTGGTGGCACAACTTCAAAGAATTATTACAGCCAGGGAGTTTACTCTACCACAAAAACTAACTATTATCTTCCCCCCTGCCCCCTTGACAGTCGATATTTTCAACAAGTTATAACCCGCCTCGGTGGCGTAGTTGGCTAACGCGCTTGTCGTGTTGAGCTCGACTGCTGAGTACGGGGAGATCGAGGTTCGAATCTCGGTCGGGTGAACTGGGGGTCTAAATGGTTTTCCACTCTCCCTCCACGCAAATGCGGGCTCACTTCCTCTAATTCAACCTTCCCAATTCCTAATCCATTAGAGTAATTAGCACTTTAAGCGTATAATCCGAACGGTAGTAAAACGCGGTGCTAAATATTATTATTATTATTATTAAGTTATATTTTTGATAATGAATTTGTTTAGTAAATATATAGTAATAAAGATACAGAATCTTCAATGAAAAATAACTAACAAATATTATGTTGATAAAAATTACATGGAAATAAAGATAATCGCAGTTACCTAACAATATTAAAAATTAGGATAATAAAACAAACAAAAAAATTTTTAGAATGTAGACAAAAGTCAAAATACATTCAACCACAAAACTTTTTAAATTTTTGCATTTCATGTTCTAACACTTCTGCCTCTTACTTTGCTTTCTGCAAAATTGTTCTTTTCACTTTTAACTTTCTTATTTCGTCAGATGCTGTTTTTCTTTTTTGACCTTAGTTTACTTCAATCATTTTCTTCTTTTCAAGCGCTTCTTTCCTTATTCCTGATGCATTACTCACAGCATGAATCATCTTTTTTAAAGATGTCATATTTAGAAGTCCCTCAGCTGCAGTGACTGCATCATACATTACATGTTGCACAATAAGGCTGTCTTAATTTAGGTTTTCAACCAGACATATTTTATTCATAGAAAAACTTCGCTAAATGACTGCATTGCTATGGAAGAGAACAAGAATTTTTTTTAGTGAAATATTGTAGTTCCTGGGATGCAATTAATCTGGGAAAAATATTCTTGAAGAGTGCATCAAGGTGGTTGCCAGTAGAAGTGAATTGTTTAAGGTAGTCAATAACTTCTTTCTTTGATACAAAGTCCAAGTAGTCTTTTTTTTTACAAAATCAGCTTGCACGCTAAATAGTTGTTTCTTGTCTAGTAGGACTTCTAATGCAGAAGTTATCCTATAGGTCCTAACAGATGGCTTGAGCATGAGTGCAGGAGAAAGACAACTAGCACCCTTGACAATTTTGTAGGAGAGAGAACACTTATGTAAATGTTTGTTGCATAGATCAACTAAGAATTTTTACCAAATCCTTCTGAACTCAAGTATCTTGATTATCTTTAATTCCTTTCAAAGCTGCTGATGCTATGAACCCAATATCTACAGTAGGGAGTGATTTCATGTTGGATTGTTTCTTTAAATCAACGGCTAACAATTATTTGGAAGTATTTGTTGTGAAGTCATTGCATCACATTTTACAATTCTGTTCATCAAGTGCTCAAGTAGTTTATTTAGATCTGCAAACATAAATGGAAATAAAGGTTGATTGCTCTGATATTGGTGTGAAATTGCTCCAGCTCAAGTGAAACTGACAGCATGAATCCCAACTTTGATGTCAGAAGTTCATCCTTCACAAAATTGCTTAATGTTTGAAAATTATCAGATTTTGGAGGGTGCTTGTTAGAATAAAAATACTGTTTTAAATATGGAAGCGTTGACATTGCTAACACCCTTGAGTTTTATACTCATCTAATAGAACAAAACTTCATTGGGTAAAGAGCTGATCCTGTTATTCTTTGATAGTCTGCACGTCTTGTTGGAAAATCTTAAAATAAATAATATAGTGAGCGCAAAAACTTGTTGATATTCCAACTAGAGTTAGCATGTGCTGTTTTGTAAGCACCATGGACAATGTGTAAAGAACAAGTTCCAAATTCCAGTAACTTGGGATCTTGTGGAGAATCTTACTTCAAGTAACTTTTGAGATCACTTAAAAATTTGAGGTTTATATTTGGTCCATTCATGGAAACTTGAAGCATTTTTTTAAGATCCAAGCCCTCATCTTTTAGTGCAGATATAAAGTTCATTAATATATCTTGAGCTGTTACATGACCTAAAAAACAAGATGTTAAATATCTTGTATGAATTTCAATTTCACTCCAGAAGTGAATAACAACATCCATCTGGGTCTTCTGAGTCTATTTAAGCTCTCATTAAATGAAATACAATAAAATTAGCATTTATTAACCATATTTGCAAGCTTGCTTTTTGAAAAAAGGACCTAGTTCATACACGATGACATATCCAAGTTGATCTTTATGCATTTGAAATTTCTAGGCAACATTACTTTAAAAAGATCACTACAAGCAGAAAAACATCTAGCAGAAGAATGTGACATTACTTGATTAATAGCCCACAATATTTCAGCACGAGAAACTTCATCTTTGACAAGGAAGCTCTGAGTAGAAACTAGGTCTAGTTTCAGGTTTCAAAACTACTTCATGGTCATTAGCACTAAAATGTACATTTTCATGTTGGTCTACAGATGACACTGCATTTTTGGCCGCTTGTTTGCTCCCTCTAGCAGCTTTCACTCTGTCAACATGCTTCTTTCCCTTGACATGAGATTGGATTGAAAATCCCATGTTAGTTATATCAAAGTTAGTTTTACACAAAGAACAATGACCTTTACTTTTTATCACAATCCACTTTTTGTAACCACAGCCAATCTTTAAACACTGTACCAATAATCTTTCAAAGAGATTTTTTCCTCCAAGCTTACTCATTTCTTCTTAAACACAAAAGTCACAAGATAAACAATTGGGATCAGCAGAATACTCACACCAGGCCAAGCTTAGGAAGGTGGTTTTTGTTTTTCTTTTGGGAAGAAAGAGGGGGGCGGGGCAGGGGGGTTAGGAAGATGAAGTGAAAAAAAAAAAAATACTGTACTGTGCCATTGAAATGTCAAGGTCAGACAGGTACACCAATAGTTTGAAGTGGTGTTTGAACTTGAGCAGTTACTAGTTCAAAATGCTTAATCCAACATTTCACTCAATGTAAAAAGGCTGAATATTTTTCTAGTATTTTCAGTATCAAAAATAAAATCAAGTATATTTCTAGTATTTCCAGTATTAGTAGACATCCTGACTACATACCACCATTGACACCACAAACTCAACAATCTCTTTAAAACAGGTTTCCCCATACTTAAATCCTTCACCCTACACAAACTATCTTCATGGAGACTTCAAGAGTAATCTATAAACAACCAATCAATCTGTGCAGTATACTTGTAAAAACCCAAACTTCCAGACCCAACTATTCAACCCAATCCCAAACAAATACCAGGTTCGTCTACCTGCAACTGCAACCGCACCCTCTGCAAAACCTTCACCATACACAAACCAACAAATTCATTCTCCAGCAATATAACTAAAATAAATTACCCTATAAAAGGCAACCGTAGTTGTGATTCTGAAAACCTCATCTACCAACTGAAATACGAGTGCCAAGTACAATTTATTGGTCTCACCATAGAAACACTAAAGCCACAGATACACATGCCAGGAAAAAGCATGCTAGCACAGAGTATCTGGCATCAGTGCCGCCGCATGTGAAGTCGGCGCCCGGGGCAGCCCTAAGTAAGCCCCCCCTCCTCTGCCTCCATCACTCACACCATCTCGTATTTACACCATAATTCTAAGGGTTATTGCTATGGAGAAAATAACAAGTGTCGCAACCTTTATTGTGCAGTGTTTCACCAATTAAAAAACACTTTAGATCATCCAAATGTTATGCTTTGCACTTTTTAATTATGCTTTTAGCTCAAATAGTCATAATTAATTCATAACACCTGTCACCTGACACCATGACTGATAGGCCTTACCCAGAAGTACATCTCAATTTTTTATCATTTAATAACAGGGTTAAATGAATGAGTATAAATACGGTATTTTATTCACACAATTTAAAAAATCGAAAGTAGCACATCATGAATTGTTGTAGTTGTGAAATGTTCAGAATAATACTACATTGTCATTCACTATTCACCTTGATAAATCATAATACAATCAAAATATTTATTGATTTGTAGTCTAAATGTCTGTATATTCACTGTGTCAACCAATTTATTAGAAGATAGTGGATAGTGGAGAGAAGGAAAATGTTCGTCATGAGGCCTGTGACCCACGGGCTGTTAGCTGAACGAATTCATGTCATAGTGGTGACACTGGTCTACAATGGGTGCTCTTTTAACTTTATTGATTTAACTACACTGATGTTGATGTTTTATAACATGACCCATTATACAATTTTATTTTCAATGTTTACAAAATGTATTTTAAAAATTTGGCAACATTATCCGTTAGAATCTGATTTAATGCCCTTATAATATACTCAATCTTTACATTTTTAAAAGATTTAATAACACAAATGGGAACAGGGGACACCCCCCCAATTCCTCCCTTGCGGTGGCCCTGTCCGGCATATCAATAGGCACAATTACACATGCTAGCTAATTAAGGCATGCTTGTTGCTAACACCACTCTCAGTTCTGTACTGGTAGCTTGCCAGAGATGGAAGTTTCAGAGAGTTTCGCGTTGGATCTATTGTTGAATGACAGGTGTTCATTTAAAGAAAATGTAAGGATGAAGAAACATGATTTTGGATATGTAGTTTGTTTGGTAGCACCCAAAACTACAAAGCAACATACCAACTTTTGAGCTGAAATGATAAACGCAATCTGTAGTAACCATAAGGAAATCAAGTGGATTAAGTTCAAAAGTGGTACGCCGATACTTGCATGTGGGTTCACACCAAGTGATGTTCCCCAGTGGAGGTGGGAGATAAAGACACTGGCAACATGCTTTGATCTTTTATTGCCGGACATTTGGGTGATGTTTTCGTGTATCCAGACAAACGGGAAACATCGGTTGTCGGCGTGTATCTGGCGATTATTGCCCATGTGTACTAGGCTTAAACCTGAAGCTATTTGTGACACTGAATGCTGGTCCTTAAAAATGTGTTTGTGTTTTGTTTATTTAGTGTTTGATCTAAACACTTTCTACTTCAGGATTATTAAGGTAAATGTGCTAGCTATACCTCCAATTTAAACCATGATTTGCCTAGTATTCTGTTTCAAATACTATTTTGATTATTATACTTTTTGTATGTTCATGATTAACTTCAACTAATTTAAACAATACGTGCATCATAATTAGTGTTATCATATTTCTATTTTTGTTTTTTAATATCAAGTTTCATGACATTGACAATGTATCAATTTTAAACCTCAACCTTAATTATATTTATATAATTTTTACTTGATTGGTTTTCTGAAACTTAAATCCATTATTTTGATAATTTTGTTACAAAATAATTATTTTGTTTTTTTTAACCATACAATTCAAATCTTATTTTCTTGAATATACACTCCTAAACTACTAGAATGCTTTACAAATTGATCATTAAATTAAACAATGAAATGAGGATATAAGAGCAAGGCCTACACACCAGAATACTGTAGGCCTCAACGTTCACAACAAAACACATAATTATTTTCGGAGTACATCAGTCCTCTTCTTCAGCAAAAGAGTAAAAAACAGACCGAACTATGGCCGCATGAGTATAGGTGGTTGATTATATTAACTTAAGATTCTCCAGTTGCTTGTTAAAAATTGTGTCTTTACTCTTGTTAGATGGTTAAAATGTTATATTTATATTATATTTAGTTAAATTATTTATTATTGTTTATATATAAATCACTGACTAATATGAATAGGCCTGCTTGGAAGAAAAGGTTATTTAAGGTTGAGACCAGGGGGATGCCTGGGTTTGGTTATATATTGGTGAGCAAATTCCCACCTACAAAACTGTAAATCATTGCAACTTTTAGGGAGGGCTCATATAACTCCACTATTATAACATCAGTCAAAACAATGACCATTCATTCACTAGTTGTTCGTTGCAGGGATTGGGCAGTAAAACGATCAATTTTCTTCAAGAGGCAACCATTACCTCTGTCCAGTGGCAGCACTGTAAAATGTGAACTGTGTTGTTCTTTCCAATGTAAAAGCCATATTTTGTTTGTTCCCTTTTATATGTTTTCCAACCACCTTCCCTATACCTTCTGGTTTCATCCAAATATATGACAAAATACCTCAAAAAATGAAACGAGATTTTGCTTAAAAAGAGACATTTAAACACATATAGTTACAGTATAAACCATGTTGTACAAGTGATTTTAAATATATTTTTTATCAGGTAATTTATAATTTTATTGCTAAATAATCTTTAAAATTTTCAAAAGCCTGTCCTATTATAAATTACTTAATAAAAATATATATATATTTTAAAACCACTTGAATTCTACTATATGGTTAATATCATAGATATCTATATTTATATTTTGTGTGAACCGTTTGCCACCTCCAACTCTAACCACTAGAGGCCACGACAGGCGGAAAGAGGGTGGGTGGAATCAATAAGGAATTTAATGCAACAACAATTAATAGGAAAATTTGAAGTTTACCAAAACTAGAATTATGTATTCAAAGTAAGACAACAAAGTTGTTTAAGTAATTCATTGCCTCACCAGGTGAACTGAGTAGTATTGAAAAACAGATAAATAAGGAAGAGTGTGCACTTGTGCAGTACATTTGAGGACTTAATCCACAATCTCAATGTACTAATAGTCCTTGAAGAAGACTACAGACTGTTCACGATAGGTTTTTACCTGGATGACAGTTCGAAAATCATATGTTTAGGTTTTGTGTTGCCAACACTTGTAAAAGATCAGTTTTGTTATAAATGTTAAGATCTTTAATTACCTGTTATATATTACATTTAAAATAACGTGCATTTAAGTTTCCTCATACTATTTCATTTTTTTAAATAATTTCTTTTCATCCAACTAGAAACAATATTTTAAACATAATTAAAAGTACTTATTCTTTGTTTTGGAACGTTATTGATTTTGTGTAATATAGTGCACACATCGATACTTTTTAATACAGGCATCGTATTTACTTGGAAAAAAGAAAATTGTTATTTTTTTTACATACAATCAATGATTTTATGAGTATTTTATCTTAAATATTGGTCTAAATTACTGTGGCTAACTATCACATTAATATATTACCACCTGTTTTTATTACAGTCATCCAAAGTGATAGATGTCAGCTGTTGACGCAGTGATATATTAGGGATTACTTCTAGTAACATTTCGAGCTGTCATCCAGGTAAACTTAGGTCGTGAATGAATTGTACGTTTGAAACGTACAACATAAGAGATATATCATAAATTATTTATTTGAATTAGTCTGGAAGTAACCCAATAGTAATAATCAAAATCGTTAATATAATAATAAAGAGCTTAAAGAGCCTCTCTACTTGGTTAACAAAGCGCCTGAATCATCTTTGTGAATTCAGACTAAATAAACGGACTAAATTACTAAACCTTTGAATCCTTATTATATTAATAGATTTTAAAGAGCATGCAATATAAAGGTAAAAGGTATTTCCATTATTGGAATATCAAAGAGCTTAAAGAGCTCCTCTACATGGTTAACAAGGCACCAGAATCACCCCTGTGTATTCAGACTAAATCATTACATTTTAAACCTAGTTTAATTTCAAATATTAATTTTGATTTTAAAAAAACATACCCTAAATTGAAGAGCCATTCAAAGAGGTGCATAACCTGTAGCTTTGGCACATTAACTGCAAAAAATATTTCCTTTTATACATTAAAATAAATTAATGAAGTTATGTATTTTTAGGCTAGTGTACAGGCATAAGTTATGGATAAAGGGAATTTAAAAATAAATATATATATACAAACACACACACACATCAATTTGTTGCATGTATTATAAAAATTATAGGTACCATTTACACAAAGTTTTACAGATATAATATTAAATTTTTTTCCATGTGAGGGAAGATTATAATTAAATTTACAAAATATGTCATCTTTATAACCATTAAGTGTGTGGCATCTACAGTAATGTAGAGTTAAGTCAATAAAAACTTGGTTGATTTAATAGAATATATAATTTTAACAAAAACATATTCTTTTGTTAATACTGTTACATTTTACAAAATATAAAGATATTTCATTTAAAAATGATTGTAAGAGTGAGAATTAGATGTGGAAAAATAACACTCAAAAGATTATCAAATTAGTTTCCATTGATTTAGTGCATATAAAAGTTTACCTTATACATGATTTTACAAACACTTTAAAACAAGCACATTTTATCAACTAGGACTTTTTTTTACAGTATTAGGAATGGGACATTTAACAGGTGTGAAAATTAAATACTATATTATATAGAATTTCTCTCTCCTTAAGGAAAGGTGAATAGAAACACACACAAAAAAAGGACAAACACAATATGGCTTTTACAATAAAAAGAACACAGTTCACATTTTACATTGTTGTCATTTGCAGGGAGGTAATGGTTGCCTCTTATACCGGGATCACGATAAACTTAACGTAACATTCACTTATAGGTCATTTATCTTAAAGAAACCAGTGGGCTATCATGATTCACATAACTTAACGTAACAGCTTGAGCCAAACATCAGCATTTGAGAGCATAGATGTTAATCTGTGATCTGTACTATATGTTAACAAAGTTATCTGTGACTATATGTATTGTTACTTTTGATACATTTAATTACATTGCAATAAAATATTCATTCAAACTAATTGTATCGAAGTTAAGTTTTTTTGTACTTTCTACTTTTCCTAGTTTAGTATTATGTTATACTCGTCTTCAATCATGATTTAAAAATAAAATCTAGCTTGCATACACTGTAAATAAATGAAGTAATGATACTTGCGAAACAGATGAAGTACTAGATAGCAGTGTTAGCGTGATTGGCTGGCTAAATCACGTGATACCCGTCAATTATAGTTCATGTAACGTGAAAGATCTCCCAGGAAAACTCTTACTATAAGTGAACATTAAGTTAACGACATCATGATGGCTTCCATTTAAAAACATGAGAACCTTTACGTTAAGTTTCGTTAAGTTGATTGTGATCCCAGCATTAAAGAAAATCAATCATCACCGCCTAATCCCCCGACCTAGGTTATGTGTTTCTATCTACCTTTCCTATACTTTCTTCCAAATATAATATATAATTTAAAAATAAATTGTTCAGGAAAATAAGGTTTCACAGATCCAGTACTGATAGACCTAGCAATGAGATATGGCCCTCCCTACCCCAATTTTTTAAGGTATAGTAGGGCCCCCGGGTAATATGTTTCTAGATCTACCGCGGCTATGTGAAACTGCAGATAAGATTGAACAATTATATAATAAGGTATTCATGTAACATACATAAATAAATACAATAAAGTTTAAGTATAAATCATCCACAGTAAGACATTACCAACAATAAATAAAGTACATAATAATGTGTACTGTACACTAAAGTGTATTTACTACTCTCCATTCTTCTTCTTGTGACGATAACTGATGATGATGATGATGGCGATATGATAGCACACTGCCCACGATGACGAGATGAAGTGGGGTGATGGTGTAGGCATTGTAACTTATAAACTTTTTTTTCTTTATTTAAAAATAAAGAAAATTGGGTGGATACAGGGGCCTTTCTGTATTTAAAGCTTAATAGAGGACATTTAATTGATATGCTAATTTTTCTGTTACTCAGATAATGTTCATAACAGAATGATACAGCAAAGATAACAAATTTTTACACCTGTGTCGTTAAAGAATTATGTTGATTGGTAACTCTCCCCCTTCACCCACAAAATTCCTTTGTACCAACCACCAAGGGGAAAAAATCCATGTTTCTAGAAATACCTTATGCGATGTTTTTCTAGCTCAGTTTGTATTGGAGTCTGCGCTTCACTAGTCTTGATACAATTTTTATTTTTGTGTGTTGCACTTTACTAGTCCAGGCTACTCTCGCAATATACTAAACAGCCAATGACTGGGAGATCATGGTTTGATCGCTGTCAGGTGTACTGATTTTTGGTTTATCCTAAATGCTTTCCCACTCTCTACACAAATGTGGGTAGACTTCCTCTAAATTCAACCTTCCTCATACATAACCCATTAGTGTCATTGGTACATAAAGAGAACAGGTGGTAAGAAAATAATTATAAAAATGTAGTTTAGGAGGAAGATATAATTGAGAGAAAATGTTTCCATATTAATATGTAGATAAAGTGAAAAACTAAGGAAAACCCCACGCAATACATCTGGTCAGGACTCAAAACCTACCAGATATTACATAAGTATAATTTTGCGTCAATCACGTGCACAAGTCTTATTTAAAGAAATTTTGATCATAAAGATTTTTAGTCATCTGAGAAAAGACAAAAATCACAGTCCAATAATACATTAGAATTTTTGTAGCTGTATGTAAGATCATAAGAACATATTTACTATGGTACTTTTGGAATAACTTTTAAAATTAAATTAAGGGGAAAATCATTTGAAAAAAGAATCTTGTTACCATAAGAGAAGAATTACTTTAAAAAAAAGTAACGGCACAACATTTTACAACCCATTTTAATTTCAGCATGAAAGAAAATATTCTTAGATTTGTTTTTGCTAAGAAAATAATCTTGTTTTCTGTAGAATAGCTAGGGATATAATTCTCTGTATTAAGTACATTAATTTTTATTAAAAGATGTTAAAAACTGACTCAGCTAAGCTGTTGAAAACATGTTCAAAATTATGTATCATTATAAAGTTCATTATCATCAACTGTTTGCAGCCTGTGGATAGGTCAGTTCAACAAAATGCCTCCATTTTCCATCTATTCTTCTATCATTATTCCTCCTTTAATCACTTCCGTTCTCCTCCTCTTACTTGCACACATTCTGTAATCTGCTCCTCCTATTTCTTGGTTTCTTTTGTGCTCTTTTTCCTACATACATCTTCTCCATCATTCTCTGTTATTTTTTCCTTTTCCATCATTACATGACTGAAAAAATGAAAGCCACGATATTTGCTGATGACTTTATGGCATGGGGGGAGAAGAAAGAGGAAGTCCAGGAACAACTACAAGAACAGAATGAGAAAGTAAAAGAGTGCGGAATGAAATTTAGCATGACAAATTGTGAAGTGATGGTAATGACAAGAAATAGGGTAAGGCCTAATAAAGCTATAAGATTGGATGGAGTAGAGCTGAGAAAAGTACAGAACGTAAAATATCTTGGAAGCGTGATTGAGGAGAAAGGTGGGCGTAAAGAGGATTTAATGAGAAAAGGACAGCAGGGAGAGTTGTTCTATAGGTGCGTAAAAGACCTGCTATGGAAAATAGAAGTCTCCTTGAAGAGTAAGGAAGTATTGTACAGGGTATACTTTGTACCTATTGTTACATATGAGGAGCCTATTTATAAAACGTCTCTGTTCAAAATTTTCAAAATAGAGTTATTAGTTCTTCTGTATTCAGTATAGGTTTTTCTATGAGAAAATACATTCATTTTGTTCCAAAACATTCTCTAAACCCTAAAAAAAGTATTTAAAAGTCATGTTTATTTTCAGAAAGTCTCTTGTCCAAGCTACTGAAAGGCAAGATGGCGGACACCAGACATGCCAAGATTTTAGAAATAGAATGTATCTTGTCCAACCTAATTCCATCACAAAATCCATCACATTTTTTTCAAAACCATCTCTTGTCTTTAGACTCTAACAATGTAACCATGTATAAATAGAGAAAAATTACTAATTAAAATTTGTTTTACTCCTTTATGTTCTAAAATAAGTGTATTAGCAGCTCTGCTGCACAACTGGGAATAAAAATATACCAGCTTTGACATTGGGTTAAGTTGAACTGTTTGCTGTAAAGTACAGTGTTTTGAAGTTATTTTTATTTTAAGGCATATTCATTTCTTTTTCGTGATTTAAAATACCTAACTGCTTTATTTTTTATAAAGTGATAATTCTGTAAGAGTGTTTTTTTTTATATATATATATATTAATGATTACTAATGGAAGGAAATCAGTCTCATGAACAGGCTCAGAGGACAGTTATTGTTTCATGTCCTACAAGAAAAGGTAGGAAAGATATTAGAAATGTTGAAATGTGGGGACAGACAGTGGGATATGATAGCAGCTCTCAAGTTTTACCATTAAATTATCCACCAAAGAGAAAAAACAGAGGAACAATCAGAAGATGAACTTGAAGGTGGAATGATGGAAGTTGTAGAAGAATTTTAGCCTTAAAGATGTTTTAACTAACATTGTATTCCCATTTTTTAGTAAACTTCTTTAATGTAAGATTGAAAAATGTGTTGTTTTGACATAAATATCTGATATGTTTTATGTGATATTTTGATTTAAAATTTTGTCTTCATTTTAAACTAATGGTTTCACATATACTGGTAAAGTTTCTAATTTTTATTAACTTATATTCTCTAGTAATGTTTCTGTTATTATTTTAGTAATAATATTAGATGTTTTATTTCCAAAACGATTCTTGTCCAAACTTATATAATTAATGATTCATAAAAGGTGAGTAATAATAGATTGTTAAATAACCTTCACAATTATTTTACCATTAATATATTTAAACTTCTTGAGTTACCGAAAAATGTACCTGATGGACAAGAAACTTTTGGAAATAGGCTCCTCATATTCAGCAGAAACATGGACAATGAATGTAAGAGAGACTAGGAAAGTTGAGTTCATGAAAATTAAGTTTGTGAGGCGCATGTTAGCTGTAAGGAGGAGAAACAAGATTAGGAATAAGTTATCTGGGGAAGAGTTGGGGTACAGGGAGTACATGAGATAGAAGAGGATGCAAGATTGAGATGGTATGGCCATGTAATGAGGATGGAAAAAAGAGAATCTCAAAGAAAATGTTGGAAATTAAGTATGTGGGAAAAACAACACAAGGGAAGCCAAGAAAGATGGGGGGAGCAGATAACAGAAAGTGTTCAAATGAGAGGAGAAGAATGGTGGCAGGATAGAGGAAGATAGAGGCATTTTACTAAACTTACCCGACCACAGGCTGGAAACAGTTGATGATCATTACATGAATGTACCATCTCTTCCTCTACTAACTCAATGTACAATGTACAAGTCCAATATAGAGCAAAAACTTGAGTCCTAGAATTACTTACTCTCTGGCGTTAGAAACTTTAAAGTGCATTGTCCACTTACGAAAGTATGTCATTCCTACCTATCTTGAGCTAGTTATATCCAGTCCACCTCATTGTACCCTATCTATTTCAGGTCAGGTCCATTTCAATGTTATTCTCCCATCTGTGCATAGGGCTTCCCAATGGTCTCTTCCCATTGGGTTTACCAGTCAGTACCGTAGACACAGTTGTTATAAATTCTTCAAGAGTTTGAGACTAATGCATGAATGAATATAACTTGTGATGGTATTAATTAGAATGGTATGAAAAAAATCTTCTTCTATTCTCACAAGAACTTGTCCTTTTTCAGCTATACATTTTCTATACTTCCATTCCTGCACAGGGTTAGGCCCTGAACGTTGATATTAGTATTGTCAGATTACTTGATGACTCGCAATGATAAAGGATCATTTCATCAAGTCCAAAATTTTAAGTTTCAAATTCACGCACAGAATAAATCAGTAATGAAAAAAAAAGCTTAAAGGAAAACAAATTCAATAAAATAAGCAGTGGTCTATGAGTTTAAGTGTTTTGATTCGAATCAATCTTGAGCAAGCTTCTTAGTGTCAGAATGAGTTGAGCTTGGGTTGAATAAGTATTCAATTCTAAAACTTAATTATGTAAATTAAAAACAAACATGAGTATAAAGTTTATTTTAGTTAATTCTTGTAACCATACTATATTCAAATTAAAACCTAAAATAACTTATTTTTAAATAATTAACCTATTCCCTGCGTGCACTTAGCACGGCTATCTGCATAGTCTCAGCAGCAGTTTTTCTACACATATACTCTTACCAGACAAATATTTTCGCTACTCATTTATTGCTTTGGTCATAGTCTAGCAATGAACTGGTAGCTCCATCTATCAGCTTCCACAGGAAGTATTCAGACTAGCTAAAAGTACAGCAGTTCATTGATATATGGCATTACAATAACTTATTGCAATGAACAGTCGGTGGTCTTGGGGTAAATAAAGTGCTCGCCTCAGGACTCAATGTTCATAGGTCCAAACCCAGAGTCAATTGTGGCATGTAAAAGAACCCCGGAAGGTGTTTGAAAATACCTTTCCTGGCAAAATTGGTAGGCCCTTTTGCTATCATTAGTAAAAATGGTTCAGAAAGTGCACATTAAATACCTCAACCTTTCCTGTACCTTCTAGCAAATATAGCGAGTAGAAATAAGAGTAATCAATGATTAATTCATCAACAGACACAATACAAGACAAAGAAAGACTTTTTCAGAGAGCTAAAAATTGACGAGTTCAAAAATGTGTCATGACTGAGATATTGCAGCTATTTAAAGCTTGGTTTGTAGCTTAAAATTCTAATACTCACAGATCCTTAAAAATAAAGATTATTTATTGTCACTTAAACTATTACTAAACAAAACTATGCAAGGGGGTAAATTATAATAATATAAAATAGTTGAAAATATGGCACAATTTTAGCGAGACACACTTTAAAAATTTCAACACAAACACACAAACTCTAATGGTATAACATTATCGTTAGTATCAACAGTTTCTTTTGTATGATGCCTGATGATACAGTTGGAATTTATTTAGATATTGTAAATCCTATATCTTGGTCACACACACATTGAATGATAATGACAGGACTAATGCAGAAAAGTATTTAATAGCCAAGACTTAATTTGTTTTCAAATTAAGCTTCTTAGAGATTTTTCCTATACACACAAAACTAAACAACTCTTTTTCAAAAGTGTTATTGGGAAGAACAATTTCTTATAGATGTGAACTTGGGGAAATATCTTCAACACCTAGCCTGTATAATATGGTACCTTCTGTTTACTCTTAAAAGTAGCAAACTTATCTTGGTTCGTTCCACTATGGCATAGCTTAGTGTGGTCTAAACCGTGGCATGTGATTGATTATGCATGGTATGTTTCTGGGCTGACACTCTCAATGGGTTTTTGAATAAATAATATAAACAGGCTTAGCCCCGATCTTTATTGGATTAAATAGCAAATCTATTATATTATTAATTACGTCTATAGCTGAATCTAAATATTATATTCTTTAGATTGAAAAGTAACAACCGAGCATGAAAATCAAATCTGGGACCTTTAGCTTATTTACAGTAGCCCCGTGGCTTCTTTGGTGCTGACTGACAGCTCACAGCTGACTTATGACAATCAACATTTAGGTATATACCTAAATTTTGACTGTCAGAAGTGACAGCTGATAGACACATGTTTTTTCAGATCATATGGTCCGGCGTAGGGATAAATAATTTAGTCTGGTAACTTTTCAAAGCCGTCAGCTGTCCGTTGTCATTTTACTATTGGCAGCATAAACCAATCCAGAGTCGAAGGTGGCCCGTTATCTGTTAGCTAGTGATCTTAATTGATCACTCAATTGTAGCTAACTATTTCCGCATGTCCATCACATACTCTGCCTAAAATATGAGTGAGGGATGACCCTGAGTACAGGAACTCCCAGATAGCTAAGGGGTTGATGTAATAAGTCAAAGGTCTTAGGTTTGATTCCCATGTCTAGGTGTCATTTTTCAATTTTAAGAATCTGATCTGTATTGATGAAAAACTTACAACACAAAAATAAGCTGTCATTTCACTAACTAAAGTGATATAGTCTTAAGACTACTATTTTTACTTTAACCAAGTCAGTTATTAGCCTCGCTCTTTAACCTCTTCCATGCTTTCCAGTCTACAGCATCATCCACAGTCAGTATTCTAAGGTCACTCCTTAGACTACTTTATTGTATGTTTATACTCGTTCGAAGTAATTTAAGAAAACTATTGTACTTTTATAATCGTTTGAAGTAATTTAAGAAAAGTAACGTATTTAATACTATTATCAATAATGTATTTTGTTTGCACCGAGCTATGTTTGCTGCACTATGCAGATTATCCTGTGAGCCATTAAAGATTTGACCACAATGAGCTAGCTTTTAAGCTAGGATCATCATGTAATCAGTCAAGGTAAGAATGTTAACCTTAATGGGAAAGTTTCATGTGCTAAGGGGTTTACAATATTATTGTAACATACTGCACTTACACAGAAAAATATGTGCCCTTCATCCTGATTACAATAAACTGGACAGGCAGCCTATATGCCTGATTATTATAACACTATCAACATAATTGGCTGTAGAGATCCTTTGGTCCAGAGATAAAACAAGTTCTTTGACTTCCCACTTCATGTGTTAAATCAGCAGCAGCTATACACTGTTTACTTCTTTAGCATCATCCTTCCTGGCAGCCTCGTCATTGTTAAGTTGCTCGTTTGGAACTTCCATCCTGGGATCTTGTTGGGCAGGATCGTCTAAACCAAATTCATCTGCGTTGATATCTGCAATTAGGGCACAAACATTATAACACATACAAATATACCATCAATTTACTTACTTACTCTGTGGCATTAGGAACTTGAAAGTTCATTTCTGCACTTACAAAAGTACGCCAACCTAGTCCTATCTTGAGATAGTTCTATCCAGTCCACCTCATTACACCCTATCTCTATCATGAGCTAGTTCTATCCAGTCCACCGCATTATAGCTTATCCCTATCTTGAGCTAGTTCCATCCAGTCCACCTCAATACCACCTATCTCTTTCAGGTCCATTCTAATGTTATCCTCCAATCTGCGTCAAGGTCTTCCCAATGGTCCCCTCTCATTGGGTGTGCAGTTAATACTTTGAACACGTTTCTTGATTCTCCCATTCGCGCTGCATCTCCTACCCACGGTAAGCTAAGAGACTTGACTATTCTAACAATGTTTTGTGATAACTAATTATTATGTAACCTTCTTCACTCCCCAGTAGTCTTGTCCCTTTTTGGACCAAATATTATCTTCTTAAGTACCTTGTTTTCGAAAACCCTAATTACCACCCCCCCCCTCATCATTTAAGGTAAAAGACCACGTTTCACAGCCATATAGAACAATCACTTTAGAATTAAAATTTAAAGCATAACTTTATGAATCCTCTTATTGTTATATTATCTAGAACAATTATTTCTGGAAACAACCCTCGTTGCTTTAACACTTGAATTGCCAAACTCTTGAGAAGCATTTAGTCGATGTACAATCAGGCCGAGTTAAATGCTTTGGTTTCAAGATATGCAAACTAGTATAGCCCCGTGAATAAATATTTTGGGTTCATTCTAATACCTCTGATTTTCTAATCATTGTGTCAAAAATAAAATTATGTATCTATTTTTAAAATTACAGAGCATTAAGAAAGCAAATGACAACCAATATGGGTCTTAACTCTTAAAGAAAGTACAAACATACTGACAAACAAGTTATTGTTTTCTTCTTTGAAAATTAATTTGAATATGGTTTACTAAGTCTTCTCACCATCAACTTTTTCCGCTGCATTATTTTCCTCGTTTTCAGCTTTGTTTAGGTCTTGGGCAATGGCCTTCTCATGATCACCGCCAACACTAAGCCCAATCTCTGGTTTTGCCAGAATTTCTGGCGCTATAGAAGAAATAGACATTGCAAGTCAAAATCCAGCTAGTGGACAGTTCTGTCAAAATAACTAACTCGAGCAGGCAGAAATTATCAATTTAGGCCTCAAAACAATGTTAACAAATTGACCATTGGTATTATGGAGCGGGAGCCTTAACTGTGGGTGGATGTTTTGTGAGTTTAAACCCCCCTTTCTCCTTGAACATATTACTAATATTGTAATATTGTGATATTGCTCCTTAATGCCTAAGCAACCCCAATCACAGTTTTAAAACTTGAAATCACTTAAAAACAAGTTTAATGTTAAAAAAAAAAATCCCTTAGTAGCTCTTGTTGGGGGATTTGTACCACAAGCTCACCACAAATAAATTTCTGGGTACAACCTTGTTGTGGAATCATTTACCATATCCTCTCCTATTATATATATATATATATATACAGTAGCCCCATGGCTTCTTTGGTGCTGACTGATTGCTCACGGCTTTGAAAAGCTACCAGACCAAATTATGTATCCCTACGCCGAACCATAATGATCTTCAAAAACATGTGTTTAGCAGCTGTCCCTTCTGACAGTAAAAATTTAGGTATATACTTAACTGTTGACTGTCAGAAGTCAGCTGTGAACTGTCAGTCTGCACCAAAGAAGCCATGTGGCTGCTGTGTGTGTGTGTGTGTGTGTGTGTGTGTGTGTGTGTGTGTGACATTAAATTATCTTTTAATTATTTTTTAAATACAATTTTGTGTAACCAACAAAAACAAGTAGCTAGATTGAAACATATTTGTGTTTAGTTTTACTAAAATTTGAGGTCTAGTCAAAGAGACTAAATCTAAAAATAGAACTTAGCTGAAAGATATTATCAAAAGCTCAGTATGAAAAACCAAAACACCCTTGTATCCTTAAAACCTTGCAGAACATGTATATATTATGTCGACACACAAATTATAATGTACAAAAAACCAATTACAATATACAATTTTTTATAACCAGCCCATCTAGAAAAACAATATAACAAAACATAATGGCAGCAGAGTGGGTTCATTTTTCACACATAATAAAATCTTATTTTCAAACCAAAAAAACAGAAGCAGGTGCAGAGTGAAAAGGAATACCAAGAAAAATACTGAAGACTAACCCAATCTAATTAATACAATAAAGTTTTGAGGTGCTTGCTACACTGATAAATATCTGTGCAGGATATTAGCAACTCGTACTCATATAATTATTCTTAGGCAAGCAATATGCAGATATGTGCAGTGCAGTGTGATGCAATTTATGATAAGAATTTTGCATCTAGATTAATTCCAGATAAATATTTTTCCATCATCGACAAAATAAAATTTTCTTCTTGAGGTTGTAATGATAAAGGGCTATTTTAAACAATCTCGCATTTATATTAAGGGGGTGGGGAGCGATAGCAATTAATTATACACTTTTTAAACTCTCATCTGTTTGCAAGGCAGATGATGCGACACAATAGCATTACTTCCTTTCATACCCTCCAAGACAAATGAGGGAATATGTCTCAAAAATGGACCAGTTTGTCATTAAAGTTTTTTTTACAATGCATCTTACTACCTGTTAGGATTATACAGCTATGTACTAATTAAGCAAATGTGTTAGGGATGAGGAAGTTGAATTTGGAGGAAATGTGGAGGGAGAGTGGAAAACCGTTTAGGTAATACCACCCTAAGTGATCTCAACTGGGATTCAAACCTTGATCTCTCGGTCATTGACAGGCCAGTCTATTGTGAGTGTGACGTCTTACACCATGCGGTCAACAAAGCGTGTGTCATTCAAGTTAATAATGTAAAATACATTAATAATCCTCTCAATGAGTCAATGTTCTTTTATTAATGTATTTAACAAAAAAGAAAACATGTGGTATAGTTCAGATATTTAGTAGTTCTATAAGCATTACTTTTGACAGTCTTCATTTAGGAGAATTGATGAGAAGACCCTAATGACACCATCTGCCACTTGTACCTGCATAAAAGTTGGTCTCCAATAAATTTTGGATTTTTCTGACATTTAAAAAGTTACTATAAACATTTCCATATTCATCTGCCTTGCATATATATTTTGTCACTTTGAGAAATACGCTTATTTTCATCACTTGTCATTGTGTTAAAACATATTTGTAAAGTGGAAACTGTTTTTTAAATATATTTTCAACTAGAGAATAAACCAAGGTAACCACAAATAGACAATATCTTAAAATTAATTCTATCTGCAGATACAATTCAATTTGTGTAGGATTTGTTTAGAAAATCTAAACTATTTTTCTGTTGACATATATTATTAGTGTTATTTTATAGGTAATGATAATATCTATTAAAAGTGACAATTGCATATCACATGACTTGACGTCAGTGGTTGTTGATGACCTTAGGAGCTGGGCAAGCAGCTTTGGATATGGGGTCAGGAGTAAAATTGTTCCAAGTTTTGTCTCTTTGGGCTTTAAACGATTTTAGTGGAATAAAATTAATTTATATATGTTGAATACATAAAGTTATGCTTAGTTAAAATTAATATGACAGAATATAAAAGATTAAAAAAACTCTTTAATAATGCGAATCAAGACCCGTTAGAGCACTCCTAAACAAAAGCCTGGTCTAAAATTGACATTGTACATACGCCAACATTGACCAAGAGCACTAAGTAGAGCTTTCTTTCATTGGCCGAAATACTCCATGGCAGCGATAGGTTATTCAAACTTTTCTTATTTTTCCCCAAGGGTTTGCACATGCTTGACAAATACGAAGCTCAAACAAAGATTCTGGCAAAATTATAAAATATATTAGGTTTTCGATTTAAAAAGGTATCTGTAAACATAAATAAGATTTCAATTCGCTTGAAGTATACAAGCAGTGCCTTCAACGCTTACATGGACCGACCACGCCTTTTTGATAAATGATTATGTGAAAGTAGATTTAATAACTTTTTATTTGTATATTTTTATGAAAATTTAACAATATGATTCTACACAAATGGTCTTACTTGAGGTTTGTTGTGATATGATGTAGTCTTTCATAAGAATTAACTAATCTAATTACTGAGGAGCTAGAAAACAAGAGTCCTAACAAAACGTTACTAACAACTGCTGCTCCATTGGTACAAGTGTTTCAAGAGATATGGCACTGTGCTTTTTAGTGGTAGTTTAACATAAAGATTATTCACCAATTGATCTGCGAGGAGGATAGATCATATTAAATGCATCCACTAGTGCTGGGGGTCACAAGTGGAAAACTACTTCCAATTTATCTGGCTGAGGTTTGAACCTCTAGCTTTTTGTCAATAATGATTTGCCCATCAATAAAGGTTTATAATCACAACCTCTTCTACCTCTTAAATAGCAGAAATATAAATGTTAAGCAACTAATCACATTTGTGACCTTATCTGACAAACCAGCCCTATAAATTTAAGTAATAAAGGGGGGGAAAGGTGCCATGTGTTTATAGCTTTCTTAAAAATCAAGATATAAGTGCATATTTTGAGTGGAATCAAATGAAGCTCACTTTTGACAAACTTCTGCCAATAAAAGGGAACATTTAAAAATAATTTACTTGTAATGCTTTAAAAAAAATCAATCCTCAAACAAATTTTTGGTGGCCAATTTTGGATATTTTTTAAATAATTGTAACCTTAAAATAAATTAACAATATGCATGTTTTAGTTAAAACTCACATCACTGAGTATTAAAATTGCTAAATTTTTCAAAGACACTTTATAATAATTACCATAGTCACTAACTATTTTGTTTACAAACGTTAAGGATGGAAAAAAGTTCAAGTCTTTTTATACTCTTGCTGTCATAAGGTGAGATTTTGTTCATTTTGCTTAGTGGTGCATCCAGAAAGGTGTGGGGGAGTAGTTTAAACCCAGCAGGGGCTCCAGTAGTTATTTGGAAGAGGAAGTAGCGGGGGTGAGGGGGCAACTGAGAAGGTGGTCCACCAAGGTCCTTCCTCGGGAAAATTTTAAACCTTGGATTACTCCTGAAGCTATGTGATGGGGTAGCACTTTTTATGCCTTTGTTTTTCATAATGTATAGTAAAAACAAGGTAGAAAAAGCGGATAAGACAAAACACACTTTTTTTTGCGGATTTGGATCCTCTTAAAAGGTATTTAGACTGGTCGTCGTCAGGAATCTTTTGAAAATCAGATTTCTCTAAAAGCTATTTAAAATAATCTTTCTAAGAATTTTTTTTTAAATTAGATGCCACTAAAACCTAATTGGTTTTAGCATTTACCAGCAAATTTTAGAAAATTGGATGCACTTAGAGGTTATTTAGGTTGATCTCATTTGAAATATTTTTGAAAATTAGATGCCTCTATAAGCTATTTGGAATGGTCCTCACTAGAGATTTTTTTATAGATGGGTTATGAATATACGCGGGGCTTAAGATAGTCCCAAAATTAAAAAAAGAAGAGTTAAGCACACCTGGGTCCCCCTTATTCCGGAAAGCCTTAAACCTGAGCATTCTCCCTTAAGATAGCAAAATAATTTAAACAGAAGCTTTAACATTAAGTAATTAAGTATATTATAGAGTTCTGAAGATGTATTGAATGCATAAGCTAAATTTTAATGCCAATCTTACAACTTAATATTCACATGGTACTGTTTAGCACTATATATATAAAAGTGTCTCTAAAATTGACAAAAACTTAGCGAAATAATAGCTTCAATGCATTAATCACCCCCCACCCCAATATCTTTTACACAAAAATAAATTTGTTTTTGCTAATAGCTCTCAATGCAAAGTTTAAACAAAAAAATGTTGATAGGCCAAATGAATGTTGTTAAAAGTGGGTTTAAATTCTATGAGGCAGGTGAATAAACACATAATATTATGTTAATTCCCACACATTAAGAAGAGAATAAGAAATGCAAATGAGACACAGAAGGTAAAAGTGTGTATTGAGATTATCAAAGTTATTAAGTACTTCCAGTAAAAAGTTAATAAATAGTTATTTAAAGAGAGAAGATCCCATAGAATGATCTGTTACAGAAATATAATCAATGAACTTCATTACAAACCCCTTCACATATTTTTCTGGCTAATAGAAGGATTGCCAACTTGCAAAACTATAATATTTCAAGACAAAATCACTATAGAGCAAAGTTTGAAAATGTGTATAAAATTTAGTAGGTGTAAAAACAATTGTTTATTTATTTATTTTCAAAAAGTAAAATGGTTTATATGATAAGTTTTATGAATTTACATTTTAAATTAAATAAATTTACTCTTATCGAAACTAGAATATGATGAATTAATTGCATGGGTCCTATTATTGTATTATGCTCACTTCCTAGCTCACTATAATCAATACGGCATTGGATTTATTTGTTAAAGATCAATAAATATGAGATAACATAACAAAGGCCACATATGCATAGGGACTCATAGCCTTTACTTTAAATTGGGCGATATACCCTTGCTTGCTCTTGGTACCATCACAATAAATGTTGTGTTGGTGTGTATACACATTTACTCAGGAATCATGCAAGATTTTATGGGTTCTCGCCCCCCACACCCTCATTTATTTTCAGTATTCGAAGTGCTCTTCCTTAACCGATTGATTATATCAGCACATTACTTATAAACTAGCTTAAATATAGAACAAACACAACGGCCAGCCCTTCACCGTTAATTCGTCACTATGAAAATGTAAGCCCACATTTCACAAATGATAAATTTTTTGGTCATACCAGGAATCAAGCTCGGGACCTTTAGCTCAGTAAGCAGACAAGCTACCGACTGAGCAAATGTGTAAGATTACGTTGTTATTCATGATAGAAGTGATCTAGGTAAAAATATGGTTGACATAATTATGTATGGTAACATATTTCCATATTTTAATACAGATCTAGTCCAACAACTTAGTCCATTTAGTAGTGTGTCTGTCAACTGAGCTAAGAGTCTCGAGTTGAATTCCTGGCATGGCTGAAAAATTTATCATTAGAAAAATGTGGGTTTCCCCTTTCACAGTGAAGAATTCACAGATTAGGACTGGATGTAGTATATATTCTAGATTTAAGCTAAGTGCTGTATAATCAGTCAGTTCAGAAAGTGCACATTCAATACCTCAAATGATTGAGGAAAAATTTTAAGACGCATAATAAATACAAGTAGTCTCCGACTTAAGATGTATCCCAAAAAGGTGTTTTTAAGTCTATTGTTTGTAGCTCAGAACCAAAATGTCCATAGGCAGAACGTTATAAATGGGTAATATGTTCCCACACCAATATACAAAACTTAAAACGATTTGGGACAAATAATAAAATAAATAAACAATGGTCCAAAAGCAGCAAACTTCCTCTTCATATTGGCCATTAATTTGAGTAAATCCAAGGAAAACAGCTAAAATAATCCATAGAATGCACAAGTATTTGTTGGGGCACCATAGCTACCAACTGGTAAACGTGGGATGGATGGTTGCATGACAACACACAAATGTTAATATACCCCACATACAGACATAAAAGTAGCATTGTTTTTAATTTTGGAAACTTGATAGAAGCTCAGACTATAGTAGTAGTGTTGTTGTTATTGTTATTATTATTATCATCATCATAATCATCACCGTATCTTACTACCCGTTCAGGTTTTATGCACTTACGCTAATGTGTAATGGTAGGGTGATTGTGAGATGAAATGAAGGACCTACAGTTTAACGTGGAATCCGAACCACGGTGGAGGCCTGGCATTCC